>JAODUP010001716.1:0-79142 GCA_025642065.1 Paralvinella palmiformis
AAAAGTCTAAACAAGAAAAGTCGCCACTCTGGATTCAGTCCCCTGAAGAAACGTCCAGAGTTTGAATTCACGGTTCGAGATTCTCTGTGCCTGTGCCTTATTATACACAGCTAAAACACACATTGCCCGTGCCAGAGATTGAGGTTCGTGTTTTCTTTTTACCAATTTTGTAATATTTTTTATATAAAGGGTTAGTGACGATTAGGCCATAGAATTTATTGGATTTGTATGCTTATGGGGTATTTGACTCTCCAGCAAATATCACAAGGCATATTATGCTGCGGTTGAGATGTTCCTTTTTCTGTGCGTGGAGACTATGTTTCCAGGTCCATGCGTTCTAAGAAAAGTTGATCTAGAGTTGTATATTCCGTGCACTATTTGCGTCTTTGGAGGCACGCCGTTTAAGTGTTTGGCCTGGTTATCCAGCATTTAAATGACTGTAGCAGACACAGTACGCTCTTAAAGCATGTACTCCTGACTCAGGAATAGAAACACTGCATCGCATCTCGAGCGGTGGCATTGGACACAGCTCGTGTGGTTGGTATGTTTTATATAACAAGTTTAGTTGTATATATAATTCACCTTAGTTATTTGTGGGAATAGAATTATCTTTCCTATGTCCAGTTATGTCCAGTCTGTGCTATGACATTCAAGGCTAACTTTAGTCTCCTTGTCATTAATAAAACCCTATATTATAATTATAGTTTGTATAGCAGACATTAGGTCTGATTTGAAAATGTTAATATATAGAAGTGCAATTCTGCCATAACGGTCTGCTAAATCGCCGATGTAATAGTGACGAGTAGGTCATAGTATTTATTGGATTTGTATGTTTATGAGGTATTTGACCCTCCAGCTAATATCACAAGGCATATTATGCTGCGGTTGAGTTCCGTTTTCTATGCGTGGAGACCATATTTCCCGGTCCCTGCATTCAAGAAAAGTTGATCTAGAGCTATATATTCCGTGCACTATTTGCGTCTTTGGAGGCACGCCGTTTAGATGTTTGGCCTGGTTATCCAGCATTTAAATGACTGTAGCAGACACAGTACGCTCTTAAAGCATGTACTCCTGACTCAGGAATAGAAACAATGCATCGCATCTCGAGCGGTGGCATTGGACACAGCTCGCGCGGTTGGTGGTTTTTATATAACAACTTGGTTGTATGTGGGAATATAATTATCTTTCCTAAGTCCAGTTATGTCCAGTTTGTACTATGACATTCAAGATTAGCTCTAATCTGCTTGTCATAAATAACATTTAAGAACTACAATAGTTAGAATAGCATAAATTAGGTCAGGTTTGAAAATGATAACATAGTTCAAACAGTATCGAAGCTATGACGTGCTAATACGGTCTGCTTCAGCGCAGATGTCAGTCTTTTAATAGCAATTAAGCTAAATAGTTTTAATAGTAGTCGCTTCGTGACGCCTGCCCGTTGTAAAAACTGATCTTTGAAGACGGTAACAATTGGGTTATATGGTTTATATAGTATTGCTTTGAAGAAAGATACAGCAATTGAAAAATAACTATAAATAGGGCTGCTTAGATAATTAATCTAAACATTCTCACTACTGCCGTGATCTGACTTGGGTGTTCTACTCCCAAACTCCACGGCTGTAGTTGATTTTGCTTGACGGCTTAGGGACTGGTGATTCAGTCCCTTGAAGAAACGTTTGGATTTCCTGTGTTCACATACCCGAGTAAAACGCTACCACTGTAAAACATGCGGTGCTACCGTTGTTCATCCCAGCTCATTACAGCCACATATGAGGATACATACTGGTGAGAAACCATACTTGTGTTACGTATGTGGAGCTAGCTTCAAGCAGTGCGGTGTGTTCAGGAATGACATGAGGCTACACACTGGCGAGAAGCCGCATAAGTGTGAGCGGTGTGGCAAGCGCTTTGTCACGTCAGGCAACCTGAGAAAACATGTCTCAATTCATGGGCAGCGAAAGCGTGTGATGTGTGTGGCCAAAGGTACTCCAGTACGAAGGCATTTCAAACGCATATGAACAGCCATATTGAGGCTAAACCATTTAAGTGCGATCTTTGTGATTAAGAATTCACTAACAGTAGCAACCTTGGAAGCCACCGCACAGTACATCTGGATGAAATTCTGGAGCTCTACTAATTTGCTTGTTGTTTAGTTAGGTATCGCCATATTAATCATTTCTCATTTTGATGTGGATGGTTCGTTTATTTGCCATTTCATTCTTTAGTGGTTACCTTAATTAATCATGATGAGCTGGGAGATGTATACTCTGTTTCTCTCGAAGTGATTTCTGTAACCTTTTAAGATGAAACTTCACGCTAAATTGTATACAGTCTATTTCTTTACAAAAATATTTTTTTAGTTATTGAAAATAAATTAATATGAGTAACAGACTGTTAACCTTCTCTCTCTCTCTCTCTCTCTCTCTCTCTCTCTCTCTCTCTCTCTCTGTATTTATCACAGGGATTCCATCATCTTTTTATGACACACAAGCTCTGTCAAAACCTCTATAGCATCACAAATGTTGGTTGACTATCAATTATATGACGAGTAGAACCAGGTAAGTTTTACTCCCCCAATTAAGGCAAATTCTTGCCTAGGAGCAGTTTTGATGCCCTTATTGAAGTAGATAAAATCCACTGTTTCACTTTTCTTTATCAAATCCATAGTGTTGTTGTGGCACAGTGGTTAGAGTACTGCGGTGTGAACGTGCAGGATGTAGGTTTGAATCTAGCTGATATCTATATTTGTGGGATGTTTATCTAGGGATCACCCTTCGGCCATATGTCCGAGCTTTGACCAGCGCGGAGGCCAAATAAGTGTTCTGAAATATAAAAACTGCAGTTATCTTTCTGTTCTTTAATGCACGAAGTTTATTATAATGTCGGAAATACAATATTTCTGCCGGGTGTCTCCGTGGTCTAGTTGGTAGCGCATTGGACCACAGATCACTACCACCTGAGTTCGAATCTCGGCATGGACACATCTGAAAGGTGTTTCATCTTTGACTTCACTTCATTACCGTTGGAAGTCGTTCGACCCATTTAGCCTACCATGTGCACATAAGTGGCCGTAAAACATCAATCATCATCATCAAGATTTCTGCCACTAGCAATAGCTGTGTGAGTGTGCCCGTTAGTATAACTAATTGTATCACATAGATGTGTAATACTGTTTTCTTGAGGTTTTAGGCTATCGGAAAACCATTCCTAATATTAGTTTAGTAATACACCCTTCCATTTAACCATCCTGCCATCTAGGGGGTAATTAGAAAGCAAGCACCCGGGTAACAAATTACGGCTTATCCGGTTGATCTATATACAGTCTATTACGTCTATGCAGAACTTCTTGTTAATTATGTTTATATGCAGAATGTTCATGACATTTATGAGGTATCAAGGAAATAATACATCTCTGTTCTGGTTGAATACGGGTTGATCCTCTGTGTGAGTATAACTTTTCCAGGTATTGGTTGTGGGCATGCAGCCTAATTAATCCAGGATGTTGATTATCTGACCCTTGTCTAGATCAAAGTCAGAGATTCTTGATTTTGGCATTTCGTTCCACAGGTATTGTTCTTGGGGGAAAATGTGTTCTTGAAAACAAGAGTTTGTGCTGCGTACAGCTTAAACTTGTCACTATTAACTGACCTCGTCCTTGTGCTATCTCTTGTGATGTACTCCTCTAATGGTACCGCCACCCTGCCGCCAACTATCTTGTTCATTAGATTGAGTCGAGCTTTCTCCCTACTGGATTCCAGTGATTACCAGCCTAGTTTATTAATCACACCAGTAACACTAATAGTACGTTTATAGTTGTTGGAGACAAATCTGACAGCCTTCCGTTGCTCCGCTTCGACCACCTAAATGTCTTTGGCTAAATGTGGGTGCCGTACTCGACCCGTGATTTGACCAGGGAAAAATACCTCGGTTGCGTCGTAAGAATCCGATCATACTGTTTGCCTTGGCTGTTGTTATTGCAATATGTTGCTCCCATCTAAGGCCGCTTGATATTGTGATTCCCAGATACTGAGTATCAGGTACTCGTGTTAAGATGCACCCACACAGACTATACAAGTGTTGAGATGGGTTCTTGTTATTGCCATTATAAAACAGTTATATTTCATCCCCCAATTGTTAGCCCATTAGGAAATGGCTGCTAGATCTTGATCCAACACCTATTGGTCCATTGAGTCCATGATAGGTCTATAGAGAAGACAATAATCGTCAAAGAGCCGTATCAGGGATTGGACGACATATAGCTGGTCGTCCATAAACAATAAAAAACAACAATGGACTAAGGACGGTCACCCGGGGAACGCCAGACGCCACATATTAGTGTTATGTGAATCTTCACCATTGACTACGCCTCTCTGGTGGCGTGATGTATGGAAGGTGCTGACCCAGCTATGGAGATCCCCGTTAGCACCACAATAGGAACTTTATGGACTAATTTGTCAGTGTCGAAAGCCTTGCTTAGGTATAAAATGGCAACATCGACTATAATCTTCTGATCAAAATGTGACATAAGGTCATGAAGAGTAATTAGTAGCCGTGATTCACACGAATGGCTTTTTCTAAATCCATGCTGCATGGGTGTTAGAATGTTGTATCTATCCAAGTGTGCATGTATGATGGAACATACCATATGCTTTAGGAGTTTCCAACAAACACCTGTGAGAGAGACAGGTCTGTAATTCACCGGTTTGTGGCGATCCCCTTTCTTGAAGATAGGTGTCACGTTGACAATCCATTCGGGCTTTGTTTAGGTTGAGCTGTATGAGTAGTTTGTGCGTGCCATCCAAGTAAATGGACAGCCGTGGCATATCAGCATATTGATCGTTCCTGGGCAGGGATGTTGGTAATATCATCCACTTTAGCAAACACTGACTCACATTGTTCGTTTAATATACATCCCTTAGCTTGGCTACTAGTGTGAAGTGTACCTTTGTCAAGGATAGGTGTTACTCAAACAGAATTTTGTCGTTTTGCTTTGATGTATTTCCAGAATGGTTGGTTGTGATTAGAGGACGATTCTTTCAATAGAACGTCATTCATGTGCATCCATTCAGCTTTCTCGTTTACATGCCTTATATTTAGCTCAAAGTTAAGGTTGTTTAGTTCTTTTGGCTTTAAAGTAGAGTTTATTTTTCTTATTAATTTCCTTCCCTAGTTGGAGTGTTAGCCAGGGCAGTGTTAATCTGTTTGATGACATTTGAGAATGCATAGGTTTAGAAATAATATTAAGCACATGTGACTTAAACCTTATCCAATTGTTATCCACACTGTTGTTTCCAATCTCCCGACAAGAATGTTCTCAGGGAAGCGCTCGCCTCCTTCCTGGCAGCATCCCAGTTTGCCTTGGAATACTGGAATATTTTCCTTGGTGGCTTCTTTTGTTGTACTGGTTTAATCGTTTACAATCATATCATGATCTGAGTGCAACTGTCTCTGGTCGTATGACTGTCCCAATTTATACTGCTGGCATTAAAGTCACCCCGAAGCGTTACCAGCTTCTCTTTTGTTGTCGATAGATGACTCAGTGTGGTCGATAGTCCAGTAAATGGATCGTGGGTTACATTGGGTGGGCGGTAAAAACTACCGATAAACATGTCCTTGGATTTTTGAAGGGAGACGCAGATCACACATTATCGACTGAGCTCTTGCTTATGCACAAACCTGACTAATATCTACAAGCTGGACGTATCTTAAGCAGGGGTCGCACATATCCCCGAAATCCCTTGAATTTGGAAATTATGTTCAAGGGAAACCCAAAAGCCCTTGAATATCGTCCATTTTCAGGCATAAACCGTTGAAAACTGTAGAAAAAGTGGTTGTTTCTGAGTTCTTATAATAAACATATATGTGTCCATTTATATATCGTTTATAATTTCATTTCGGTTGTATTCAGAAAACTATTGGATAGTTTTTTAAGTATCACTAGGTGGCACGGTGACTAGTTCATCTGGGTGATAGCTCAAGTGGCGGGAAATTGATTTTAATTTGACTTGTTCGCGCGGCGAGAAAAGACGTAGTGAGGGAAAAGATCGCGTCGTTGCCGTTTTCTTTCAGGTGCAATGGTCGTTGCTATGTATGGGGTCATCCGCCATTTTGCAGGAAACGGGAGTTCAGTAAACCTTACAGAGTTAGGCGATAAACGATGCCTGTAACAAAGGGAAAGGGCAAATTTAAGGAGGAATGGTTACAAATAGCCGAATACAAGGAGTTGGTGTGCTGTGATACAACTAGCAATGGCGGCAACAATCGCCTGGCGTGATGCAAATATTGCATCAAATCGATAAATGACGGCAACGGTGGCCGGTTTAATTTGGATAGTCACATCAAAAGTACAGTCCACAAGAACAGTATAGCCACAAACCATGCTTCCCGATTGCACGCGATTTTGATCTAGTATGCAATGCATGCAAGGGCGTTTATCCCTTTATGCAAATATGCAATTGCTTATCAAAATTCTTGTGTATTATCACGTTTGGTTTACATATTGATTCATAGATTGGTTATTTTTTGTGCGATTCATTCTGCTCACCCATTCAATATGTTGCACATGCAACGAACACAGTAATGTGCCCCAGACCCCACCACAAAACCGCAATAAACACTACATTAACACTATTAGTTCATGTATCAAATACATATGTTTATAGATCCTTAATTCAATTCAATTTATTAACCAATACTGAGATGAAATTCTAGAGAACTTATATGTCAGGTTACAAGTAAATGATCAAACAAGACTAAAATAACATTGTAACATACATACATGACATTCATGAGTTAATACTTGAAGATGGTACGTATGTAATTTTAATAGGTTATACGATCAAATGGATGATTGGGGTAATATATTTATTGAGTTAAGCGTTTGCACAAGGATACACAAAATATTTTTAAAGATTTGCTTAAACGTTTAAATGCCATTTTAATATTTTTAGAAAATGATAGTTTTGTTGCTTGCTATGAGTTTCTTGATTTGTTGTGTGATTATTTTTTAGTGATTGGTTGATCACCTGTAGACACAAGATATGACATGATAGACTGGTCTCGTAAACAAATGGATTGATAAATTAAATACATAGCTGAAATATATACCCTTAAAAATTACACTTTTATTACTTGAACACCATTGAATATAATTGTTGGTGGTTTGTATGAACCCTGATCTTAGGTAACATTTATACGTTCTAGAACACTGAATGGCCTAAATTGTGCCCATGTGTCGTTAAACAACTTTAATTCATCCATCCTTAAGCAACATTTTATCAGAACGAAACTGTTGGAATGGAATGAACTTGAATAAGAAAATCAGAACCCTACAAGAGATGCTACTGAAACAGGAATGTTGACTTCAAACGGTTAGTATGTGAGTATGTTGTTGATCAGCTTAAACAAATCTTGGATGACCTTTATCAGTGAATAACAGAACCGAAAATATATGGCTTGAGTACCTGAATATAGTACATATCCTGTGAGATTCATTCGTGCATGAAAGCACTGGTGATTGGTAGCTACGCCTGTTTTGTATTGGAAATATTAGCATAACTGCATCTGGCGGCAAGTACTTCCTCACATTTCAAAATCACCTGTCTCAACCCTAATCATTTGCTTACGAAAGTGAATACTGTTGTAGATTGGTCTCCATCACACTGGACTTATGGGACCCTACATTACCCAATGCAGACTTTGAATAAGGAAGAGGAAGATTTACGTCTCACAGGCATGAGGCAAGATCGAGAGGAAATTGAAGTCTATTGATGCAGTCATCAATAGAAATACAGGTCGTGGCAAAGTACTCGTCGCAATTTACACGGATATGCTTCTTGTGCTAGCTGATAAGCTCACAACGGATACAATTTTCATGCAACATTCAAGATACTCGGTGTGTAGCAAACGCAGCATCGGGAAGGCAATACATCAACAGACATATTTCCCATATGTCGTGACCAGGTTAAGCAATCCAAACAACCATCCGCAGAGATAGAAACACACTTTCCTAGCCCATTTCATTACAGACGCTCATTACAGTTTTGAAATGTTCAGTATGCGTTAGTAGAGCGAGGCCATCCAAAATAAAATAGCCTGAGTTCTATGCATCGTATTATGTTGACATAGAAATATCGTAAAACATAATCTTCCTGTACAGCTCTGTACCCGACTTCTACAAATACGTGCTTATACTTGATTGAGATGATTACGAAGATGTAACGGTTTAAATAAATGTGACGTTAATTTGTGTTGGAATATAGGATCATAATACATTGATAATGCTAGGCAATAGGCTTAGTGGGCGTTTTACACGCATGCGCGCGTATGCACGCATATATATATATATATATATATATATATATATATATATATATATATATATATATTATACACACCACACACGTGCATATGCTATTTTGGTTAATACATATTTGGCAAGTTGATACATTAATACATATTTTGGGGGGTTTGGTTTCCTATTCTGTTTTTATTATATTAATCTTACTGGATACAAATGCCTTCTTGGAATATATTCTAGAACATTTGAATGTTTTCATTCAGATTGCTTATAGCAAAGACGCAAAAGGTTAGATGTCAACCCAGATTAGTTAATGAAAAACGATTTAAAAGTTACCTTTGGTTGTACTCTGTGTAACAATCAACTACCAATACAAACGTGTGGCTTTTAGAAATTTGAGATATGCGCATTTTAGCCGTTGTCGTTCCAATATTTACCGTTATCGTGAGATTATAATGTATTTGCGATTTGCAATAAATAAAATACTGTTTGAAATAGTTTTCTCATACCCCAAACTCAAAAAAACTAGTATTTCAGATAACACTGAGACATTTATATCCAAATTTATATAGGTTCTATTACCAATGGTAACAATCTTGGATTTTATGATATCAAAATGTTAGCTTCATAGAAATGTTCAGAATGTTTGTCGTTTAAGTACCCCGTATAAAAGATTCAGCGCTTTCTCGAATATGTTTCCGAGATCTCGATCCCTACTGTGTACTCTCACCCCGATGATGTCTGGTATCTTGGCTCCACAAATAAATTACAGGTTAACTGCGAGTTATTTTAAAACGCCATCATCGGAGAGACCGTCTAGAAACAGCCTACACTAATTCTAAAAAAACTGCTTGTTAACTGAAAGGTAATGGATAATAATTAAAATTTAAGCCAGAATATTCTATGTAAAATAAGCTGGGATAAATGATTAGAACTGAGGTTTATAATGTTAATGGGAAACTATTCTGATGTTAGTATATGTTTCGCGCGTTGCTGGATGTAACTATGGAAACAATACGTGAACGTTCTACCAGAGTTAGATAATCGATTTAACATATGATGATCGAAGTGAATCGGTGAGGTATTTCTAGACGTCATTACAGTGGTAATTTTGATGAAATTGGGCTTTAACTAGTATTTTCGTTCTGTGATTCAAGGACTGACAAAACAAAGTCACAATAATATCCGACCTTGAAATAACAGGTTTTATACGTTTATCTAATAGTAAAATTGGTTGGAGCTACCATATCAGCATCAAGGTCATTCTGACTCGGGATGTTGTAGTCCATTTTGAATTACGAACTTTTAGTTTTACACTAAACGTATATAATATTAACGGGAGAGAAAACTGTGTTAATGGTGTATGCCTTAACTAAACTATGTCCCATTATTATTTAGCACCAAATGCAGTAGTGCTTGACTATGAATAGAAATGAAGGTACACACAGAATATAATCTAAACTCATAGTAAAATTATTGAAACAGGTCTTATTATTGAGATGCATGTAATGACCCGTGGATTTTATTTATTTTGTCGAATTGGTTCAATATTTTCAAACCACAACACAATTTCCAGTAGGTTGCGTTGGAACTCTAGTAAAGAAAATTACGTTTTAAAAGTTTTCAAAATATTTGTTGTACAAAAACAGTTAAGAAATATTTTACTAAATGTTTTAAAAACTTGAAAATGATGGGGTTGGAAAATATCATAATGAGGCAAACGTTATAATAAATATTTTCAAGTGGTTTATTGTAATGTTATTTAAATGGCCATCTATTAGGATCTATTATCCCAACACATTACTGTAGTTGTTTACTCTCAAGATACAGGCCATATATATACTACACAGAATACTATATTAGTTTATTTGGGTCTACACTTGATTCATACCATAATAAATAAACACACATTAAACTCCTAAAATATCTCTAATCCAAGTTAATGTTAATTAGTTTATATCTGGCTATTATTAGGCATAATATATTACTACTCATTGAATGACTTATTTTATGATAGATTTAGCGTTTAGAAATGACCTTTTCCAGCTTTGTTTAGGTAATTTGGAGAATCTACACAATTCAAACCATAACATATTCGTCCTTCACCCTCAGACACTGACAACACCTTTATTGGATTATGTGCTGCTTCTATTATAATATAACACGAAGGTATCAACATAAAGAAATACCACATCTAAAACGATGTTTGTATTTGTGATATATTGGTGAATGAAATTAACTTAATGGTAACAAAGCGTTAAGACAACTTTCCATTTCATGTCAAGTCTAGTGTGCAATTATGTTTTGACAGAAAATAATTCAAAATGAGGCGGGAGTATCCTGGCCCTATGTTTTTGGGTGTCCCGCTGAATCCAGGTTGATTAATTTAATTATATTGTGGGTTGTTCTATGTGGTTGATTACTGGTTGGGTTGCACATATTCACCACCCACCTAGGGACAACCCTGAGCATGATTATCAACATATGAATCTGCTCACTTTCCTTAACATGACTATTATTATATTTACAAAAGTATTAGACACATATTTGTTCACATCTCATAACATGGGACTAGTGAAAATCATAAAGAGTTATGTGCCAGTTCGAAGTCTGGACATTTCTGAAAAAAAATTTATGGCACATGCAGGAAACACTTTCACCTGGAAAACTAATCACACAACATATTTAGCATCATTTTAATGGGTTTGTGTGGTGCACTACACTATATATCTCTAAATCATGGATCAAATCTCGGTTTCCTCCAGGGCTGACTGAACTAGTCTTATTTTGTACTTAAGTAGAAGTAAAAGTTATCCCCTTTATAACTACTTGAGTAAAAAGTAAAACTACTTTCTAAAACTAATTGAAATGAAAGTAGAAATAAAAGATCAAATGTATTATAACACAAAATATGAGAATCGAATACACAATGCACAGGAGTGAACAAACATCGCTGCTTCAAGAGACATCTGCCGCCACCTCAATTTCATTGCCTCCATAGACATGCAGATATGCTGCCACCTTCAGTTCACTGAACAAATATCTTGTTCAACTTCAGCCAAAGATGATTCTCAAAGTTGGTGTCGCCAATACGATTAAACATTTTATTATGATGAATTTTAGAAAACAGTTCGCTTCAATTGAAAAACTGTATAACAAAGTGAGCCTTCGAAAATAGTTTGGCAAAATTATAGCGAGTCTTGAATATCAGTGAGCATCAGCTGAAACATGTGTACCAAATGTTAGCATTCTTACAAAAGTCATTTCAATACCACACCATATTAAAATATATTTGTTTACCATAAATGCATCAAAGAAACAAAATTTGGTGACAACTTGTAATGATAATTTGAAAGAACTATCAATTTTCTTTTAAATCATAGGCCATGTTATGAGTGAATAAGTAATGAAAACCTGGCGAAATAACTGAAAGTAAGAAGTAAAAAGTAGCGTTACAACAAATAAAACAAGTAAAAGTAGCTAGTTGAAATCTCACTTCGTTATATGACACCCCCCGGTTTCCTGTCTTCATCATGTTATATCTCGTGACAGCTTTCAAAAAATATTTCCTTGGTGTGGCCAATGTCGAGGCAATAAGTTATATGACTTGAGAGACAATACTAAACTAGAGTGGGTTCACTTGATAACAAATAAGTGAATTTGTGTTCATAATTGGGCTTATCACATTCCTAATTAATTGCCATCCTTAAATAACTGAATTGCAATACAACATCTTCTACATCCCAAATTTCTTTAAATGGAGCTTATTTCACTGAACAGCTAATCATTGATATATGGAAATTCTATGTGAACACACCAACTGAAATATCAAATAAATAATTAATGCATTCAGACTGACATGCTATTTTTTACATCCGCCATCTGTGTTTGTTATCTTCTGTACTTCACGAAGGTATTTCTGTAAACAAATCAGCCTACTGTGTATTACCCTTTAAATAACATTCAAACCCTTTTCAATACTCAGTAGGTTTAGAATTGGTCAACTGCATGCCATGAGGGGTGACTAAAAGTGTGTGACTCTAAATGTTAATTTCTGTGTTAAGTAGGGTAAGGGAGATGTAAATATACGTTAACAGCCAATTTTCAGGCAAATTACTTAAATTCCAAAACTATATTTTACTGTCAAACAAATAGTATGCTGTGATGATCGAATGAAATATTGTAATATTTCTTTGCTTTGGCATGATAATTATTCCATTGAAGATCCAAGATTACCAATAAGCATCAGCAATGTATTGAATTTTAAAAGGGGCATTGTTATTTTTAAAACTCATTTTTCTATACCATGCCGTGTGAATAGTCTAGAGTGAACTATCATAATTAGTTGTATGGTTTGCATGGTCTTTAACTAACATATTTTGGACTGTTTCATTAAAAAAGGTGATGTCTGAAAATTGTCTCGAGTATTCAATTTCTGTCATGTCAGTTTGGGATTAAAATAGTATTGAATATTCTCCAAGTATAAGTATATAACCTAATAATTTAAAGGCAAGACAAAGATTCATTTTCGCTTTAAGATTTAGTTGACAGCGTCTACTAACCTTCAACCAGAGATTACTGGCTTGTACAATTTCCTAAACGATGACATTTGATAACGTATCTGGGTATCTATTTATATTGATTATGACAATGTAATTGACCATGAGTCAGTTTATACTTTCGGTTTTGGACAGAATTACAATGTCAACAAACAGGAAGTAAAAATATAGTTGCCGGCCATGAATAAAAATATTGACAAGTGTTCCTAAAAAGACAAAATAAATGGCCATTAATTATAATTTAGTTTTGTCAACATTAGAAATTTAATAATGCATTTAGATTTTCTTCACGTATCTTTACTGATATCAGTTTTCAGGGATGCTTCTTAAATCGAATATTGTATCAATACGCGATCCTAAACCATACATTTTTCAAATAAACTCAGCTAGTAATTTGTTGAAACCTAGTGCCCAAGATCACAGCATACTCCAAAGTTCGTCAAATCGCATGTGGCAAAAGATGGTAAGAAACCGGTGACATAGATGTTGAGGATGCAAGCAGATATATAAACTAAGATATATAACTCTTAGAAGGCTAAGTGACTGTCTCAGTAATATCTCTGGCTGGATGACAAACAATAGACTTAGGCTCAATGCGAATAAAACAGAGTTAATCATTATTACATTCGGATAACTCAGAAAACTTACTCGTTTCTTCCCTACGCCCATCCTTAATCATAGCATCACACCATCAGGCACTATACGTAATCTTTATGTTACAATTGATAGCGATTTTAATTTCAGAAAACAAATTTCTCTGACATGTCGCTGCTGCTTCTATCATATTCGTGACCTTCGCCGTATTCGTCGCTATATTTCTCTTTTAGTCGCCAAAACCATTGCTACAATACCCATTACTAGTAGGCTTGATGATTGCAACTCTCTTCTTTACAACACTGCATCTAAGGATATTCTTAAACTTCAATGTGTTGAGAAGTCCTTAGCTAGGGCTGTCACACCGTCTCGCCCGTTTTGCCATTCTGTCCCACTCCTGAAATATATTCATAGGCTCCTTGTTCAATCTTGCACCATTTTCAAACTCCTCGTCATCGCCTATCAGACTCTTTCTTTCGGAGAACCTTCTTATCTATTTTCCATGCTTTTTCTATCACCCAAGCCCAGAGAGCTCCGTTCATCCGGTTTTCACTTGTTGTCTGTTTCTACGGTTAAAACCTATGCTGAGACTCGTGCTTTTTCAGTTGCTGTCCCTACTCTTTTGAACTCCCTCCATGAACATGTTAACTCATCAAATAGCATAGTTTATTTCCGCCACCATCTGAAAACTAATGTTTTCAGACTTGCTTATCCTTCCTAAGTTTCCACTGCATACGATGATTTGTTAATGAACTTTGCATTGTACCAAGATTATGAGATTGATTTGATTTAATTGAAACATTAAATGTATCATTTATGCAATTCTAGGCAAACATTAATGAAGCTGAGAATAATAATAAATAAATTTTGGTCTTATTTTTACAAATATGATAATGGTACTTATTTTCTACAAGGATGGCAACCATTGTTATAAATGGCCACGCATAAGTCGCAATTTATAGGGTACCATGTCAGATAACAAATAATGTTCGTAGAAGTTATTTTGTTATTGTGACCGAAGCTTGATCCATTACTTATTAATTATATAGCATGTTGAGTACATATGAGATGTTGGACTAATTTTCTGTGAGCAAGTTTTATTGATCATTCTGCAACCCGTTTATTTTTGAATGTGGATCCATATTAATGTTCTCGTTGTGGTGGTTTTTGTCTTATTTTAATTCTTATTATCATAAACCATTATGGATCTGACCCCCCCCCAAATAGCTATTATTTTCCTTTGGGCACAAATTGTTTTCTATAATGTAATTATTTCATAATATTTAGCCATCTGTTTAATATTGTCATTGTCTTATTTAAATAATGCTTTTCCCCCCGAAAATTCACACTGGTGACATAGTGGGATAGTTTCTAGGTCTCTTTTCCCATGGCAGTGTCTGCTCCCAATAAGATATTTTACCAACTGTTTGAAATTCAGATATTTGTACCCAGTAAACCTTAATGGGTCTACACAATACTTTCTGGTATCACTGGAAGACAGGATTCCCTCCAAAGATGATTATCTGGTTCTATTGAAAAGCATTTGCAAACTCATTACTATTGCCTGTTGTGTAAAACAGTTAAGATACAGGGATGTTCAAGCGAGATAGCCAATGAACAATCAGTTAATGTCCCAAATATCAGAACTTTAACAACGCTAACCGCAATAGGATTGGTTATATTCTGGATTCAGAGTGTTAAAAAAGAAGTGACTGTTATATTGGTAACACCTGATTCTAAGTCCAGGGGAACTCAGACATCTGATGCTTAGCTCGTTTCTGTATTGATTCAGATCATATTCGACCTTCAAGTTTGTATATGAGGATCATATTTGTGTCGTGTGTTGTGAGAAAGTACGGATTCATTAAGTATGAAACACCACAGTAGAGATGGGAGTAGTAGTTTATTACTATAAAAATGCATTAATGCGCGCAGTTCAATGTTAGATATGTTCTTCATAGTTGATACAAGTGTAGTAATTACAAGTGTACTAATTACTTAAAGATTTTGGGCAATCCTTTGTGTAAATGATAAATATACAGGCACAAGAACAGATTTTTGCGGCACTCCAAACCAAATCGACATTGTATTTGAATAAGCATGTATAAAACATGTATACTGACGTCGGTTTGTTATAATTATTAAAACTGTTCAAGAGTATCATGTGGTCAATGGTGTCAAACGCCTTAGAGAGGTCCAGGAAGGCACTCACGGTTAACTTTTTTCTATCAAATGAATTAAACGTCTTACAAATAAGGTTTTTGTTTTGTATTGTGTTAATAGTAGAAAATACATCATGGACGGCTAACAAAAACATATATGTAGAAGAAGAGAAACGGGTCGATAGTTATTAAAAGGTTGTTTATCTTTACTTTTGTATATTGAAATAACCTTAGCTAATTTTACTGTATCTGAAACAGTTACTTCATTCTTTGACCGATTCATCAGAACGACTAGTAGAACATTTGCTTCAAATTTTATTTGGTTGAGAAAATGTGTATTCAAGTTATCATGACCACAACTTTTCTTCACTCTTATTTTACAGAGTATTTTGGAATCTCATTTTGATCAGTCAGATTAAAATAAATGGAATTTAGATTACTGTACATGCCAAGTAGCAGTTAAATTGTTTTGGATGTGGTGGATTATAATCAGGAAGTATTTTTCCTATTTTAGTAATAAATATATCAATTTGCCTAGGAAATTCCATCTACAATAAAAATATGACATACTGGAATTTTCATTTATTATCATTAATTATAGAATTAATTACTTTACAGGTTTTGTAAATATCATCCTTATATGTATTAAAGTAAACATCTGTATATTCGTGTAGATTAAAGTTCACTTTTTTATATGTTTAATATTCGCGAACGTTTAATTTCACGCTTGATGATTGAATTGTACTTACAGTAATATATTTGTTATTAAGTAAGCTTGCTTTAGTGAATTGTTACTGCATATGCAAGTGCATAGGGTGTATGTATTGAGTTTAATGTCAGGATTCCAATTTCTACTGCTATTACTGGTAATGCAAACATCATCCTGGAAGAAGGGTTGGAAAGTTTAAGGTCAGGATACCAATTACTACTACTATTATTGGTAAAGCAGACATCATCCTTTGGGTGTTTTCAGGGTAAGAACCCGATCGGTTGCAACTCATCCCCCATGCATAGTAGTATTGTAACGGTAAAGTAAAATCCAGAATGCATTATATTGAATAGACAATTGGCATTCCCGCCCTGATTCCCGGTTCATAAATTGTTTACCTAATGGTCATATACAAATTTCTTTCTATGCCAATCCAAAAGACTCCTGATCAACATATCAATGCCTTGTTAAACACACATACATCCAGTTATAAAATGGTTCCACACTGATAGATAAAATATTTGCCAAACACTGTGGGCTGAACGGGGTACTGTAGGTAATGTTTATTCCAGATGACAAAAATAAAACAAAGATTTGGTCAAGTATATTTGAATTTTTTGTTACTAATACATAATAATTAACATTGGATTTAAACAAGGAAGGGAGGATAATTTCTAGTGGTATTACAGCCAAATAAGGGGGTTTTCCACCTTACAAATAGAGATGATTTCCCACAAGCTTTCAATATATCAAAACATACATGTATCATTACCGTACAATGAAATGCGTTTGTAGTAATGATTTAGGACTCCATTGGGATTCTTTAGATTTTGCAAAAGTAAATTATTATTCATAAAATTCAAGGAATTTTCCAGGGTATGAATGTATCAAGAAGTAGAGATTATAGTACTAGTATATTTATACTAGTGCCAGTTTACTGTTAAGTGTGAAACGCTGAGTAACTATAAGAATAAATGAAAGCAGTCTATCAAAAAAAAACATATCTCTACATCTCTCTACATGTGATTAAAATTTGAATAAGTTCATCAGTCGAAGAAATCACATCCATATTCATTTCTCTGAATCTGAGTAAGATTTTGAATAAATTAAAGTATTCGATCAAACAATCACATCCCTGTACATCTCTCCGCATGTATGGTTTAATTTACGCATTCTTACTAGTGTATTAGTAACCAACAATGAATGCAAACAAACTGTACCAACTGCCACATAATTTACAATCATTAGTAGTATACAGAAGTCCAACATATCTATTAGCTACAGTATCTATAAAGCCAAACATTACAAGTAATTGTATCAGAAATTGGTAAAACATTTATTTTAAAACATGATTTGGACATTTGTATCTAATAGTATTGTGATTATGTTTCTTAAGCTAAATTCTTTCAATATTAGGTTTGGTGGCTCGAATAAAACAAAAAACTGCTCACACCTTAACCATTGTGCACGCATCTTAATCTTCACCCCAGTGCAGTTCTAACCATGTTGGTGAAGGTGTGTGCTAATAATTAATTCATAACATTCTTGCAATTAAAAATATTCCAGTTAAGTACCAGTATATAAAGAGATAAATCAAGGAATTCTAAATGGAGCAGATAAAATTATGTGCTCGCATAAACATAAGAATAAATACTCAGATATACGTAATACAGAATAGTTAATGTAGAATGCAATTAAATTTGAGTCAACATTCTAAATGCGTGAATAATAATACAATTTAAATATAACAATGTTTCTTCTGTAATCCTCGACTGAATACATATATAAACCTGTATTCCATCAATTGTTTGAACTTTGCAAGTTAATTAATAAATGTATTATGAAAAAATATTAAAACAATATACTAGTATACAGTATTATTTAGCTTAAAATAGCAGAATCATATATAGATTGAGTCAATTGAATGTTACAGAAACAAAGGTTTCCTTTTTTAAATTACTAAATTAAAAATAACTTTATTTTGATGGTATGTAGTGAATATTCCCTAAATGATGAACTGATACTGTTTGTAATCTGTATATAGGTATAGCATGTGTATCGGGACCATTTTGTTTGGTGCTTACTAACTAAATATTTCCACAGCTAACCTTTTGCAGACTTTTTGTCAGCCTCATTTCTGGACTTTTCAGTAGTGTTCTCATCTCTGGCTTTATCAGTAGTAGCCTAATATCTGCATCTATCAGTAGTAGCTTGATCTCCGGATCTATGAACTTCATCGGTGGCCTCTACATCAGATTTGTTAGCCTCGTATAGTAAATACATCAGTGATCTCAGCTCTCGCAAATGCAGATGAATACAGCAATTGTGCTGAAACGTTTTGTTTTCCACACAAACGCTGAGGTAATAATTATGTTTAAACCAATGAATGATTAAACACTTACTAGGAACATTTATGAAATAAACAGTTGTGTATAATCTTCAAGGATGGTGAAAAAGAGGTGAATACATGGATTCCCTATTATCGCCCACCAAACAGGGTTCGTGGTCCATCTATCACGCAGTCGACGGGTGTGGACCCCCTACAACCACGTTATAACTGGGTCTATCGTATTAGGGTACTGTTATATGTACTTTTAGTATTAGCTGGAATAATAGAACAACATTTTTCTCATTACCTTTGAAAACTACAGTACTGGTATGCTGCACTTAGAACCTCACTTGGGGATTAAATCTCGCAGTCTTCCCAGCATAAATCACTCCAGTCATAGAGATCAGCAAGTCAACAGTAATCTACCTCTTCTCAACAAAGACTCTTAAGTTAACCTGTCTGGATCCTGTAATGACAGTAATGAAACTAGAGTGTTCAGTTGCCGTTCAACGTCATATATGTCACAATGTAGATCCACCTGATCTACAAATGTGCTTCATCACATCTGACAATAATGTTTCTTGTGAGATTCTCTTCCATCTCAAGAAAACAGGAAGAACATTCCAAAACATTAAGAATTTTGTGTCAAATGGTTTTTATGCTAAACTGTGAGAGAATGTAGTATGCCCCTCACCTCTGAATTAAAAGTTGACTAAGTTATTTCAGTGATTATTTTGTAAACATACAATTATCAATTACTTGCAGTATAAAACAATTGAATGCTATTTAAAACCAATTGTTACTTATGTTAGATCATTGTTTTTACATATATTTATAACTGAATTACAATTATATTTCGACACTATAACATTGTCATACCAATCAGTAACTAAAGCTAGGATGATCTTTGGGAGATTAACACAATAGAAGGTGTAAAGTGAAGTCATACTGCTTCAATGCGGAAAATTGGATAATTTGTGGATGATATGACACGTGAAGTCACATCTTTTCTATGCATTAAAGAATCACCGAGTTAATGCTAAGCACCTTGAGTTTAGCCAGGATGGGTATACAAAGTGATCATTCACAGAGATTCACTATTGATAGTTATCTTATGCTGAATACATACTTGGAATAAATCTTACTCAGCAACTTTTGAGACTACAATGCTGTGTAATATACAGCTGGATATTATTCTGTATACATTGATACTTGTCAACTTCACAATGTCTGGGAAAACCAAAGATTGTGTGTGATATCACTTTGTTAAGACAAAGTTTGTGGGAATAAAAGAATCTGGGGCAAATTGCAAGAAAAGTAGCAAAGAAATGCAGGGACTTGTCGCCAGCTTAAAAATCATGATTATTTTGCAAATAACTCATTTAAAGAATTATTCATTTCCACTTCAGTTTAAGTTACAACTATGTCGTGGTCACAAACACTATGAAGCTAAGATAACACTATTTGTACAACCTTACAGTTAACTCTGCTATATTAAACTTCAATTCTGAAGAAACTTTCTTGGCTGCTTTGGTATATCACCTTCAATGTGATCTAATTTTAGATAGTGCCCTCGTTTACATTTATATATATTGCCCAGTTCTTTCTCACAAACCAATCTATTTGCATTGTTGTCTTCTTCTGGTGTTATAACTTGAGGCAATCATTTGGTTCGAGATAATGAGGATCATGATAAACAGCACCCCCTTTAAATAAAAACGGTGCTTATGTATTTTTGAATTTTTCTAGATTTTTGAAGGCATGAGAAAATATTAAGGAGCCTGAGTTTTGCGAAATATTTTCAAGAGGTAATTTTTTTTAAAACTTTTTCCACAAAAGAAGAGCTTTCTATTGTGTTTCGAATAACTTATATTACGAAGAAATAATAGTTCACACGTATTCAGTTAACAATTGTGTCATAATGTACCCATTACTGTGCTGTGATATTCTACTTCCTGTTGCTATCATGCGGCTGTCCTGATCATCTTTCACAATATAACGTGTTGAGTTGTTAATTACCAAGAAAAACCATTTCTACGTGTATTATTAAATCAAATGTGACTAATGTACTTACACTGTCACCTCAACTATTAAATAGGTGAAAGTAAGCTTCACATTTCAAACAAAGCAACTTCTCTGGGATGCGTTATTCGTGACCATAACCTTCTTCAAACCTTATGACGAATGTAATCATTACGTTCCATATGACAAACTATGTCATAATGTGACATTTTGCATTTACAAATGCTATCTATTATATCTACAGCGAGGTCCTATCACTTTTGAAAGCCACCTATTGTTTCTTTTAGTTTTACAGAAATCGCAAATGAAACAAATCCACACCATTCTCAAGGCTTCCATTAACACTAGACCACTGTTCACTACAGGGAGCTACTAAATGTTTACTAGACAAGTAGATCATTTACAGAGAGACGACGAGACCAAGGCAATCCAATTTTCAACATCGATCACAATAATACCAAACATGTTTTATGTGGACAGTGTACCGTGGCATGAGGTATGTTTAGAAAAGTTTACTGAATGTCAATATATACAAAAATGGCTATCGTTCAGGAATTGTATAGTGTCAACAGTACACAAGTTAATATATAAAAACTTAATAAAGTACATTTATTAGTTATTATTAGATATACTCACATATTATTATTTTTAAATGCAGATATGCATCTTTATACATATTCTAATAATAAGTTTTGATACTCGTTTATCGCATGTTTTGTCTAGTAGTAATTTTTTATTATATGTCTATTGCGTCCATCTTGACGACATATATTTTGTATAATAGTCAAACAAGTAAACAGCCTACGATATAATACACAATAGGCAACAACGATTGTAGAGCGTCGTCACAGTTTACGGAACCAGAAATGGACGCAACAGAAGTATCTAGACAAATATCCAGCATTAATGTTATTATAACTCACTTTTCATTTCGTATTAAATCATGATAATCCATGGTAAAAATGAACGAAGGACAACCAATTTACACAAAACACACATTGCCCGTGCCAGAGATTGAGGTTCGTGTTTTCTTTTTACCAATTTTGTAATATTTGATATAAAGGGTTAGTGACGAGTATTGGATTTGTATGCTTATGAGGTATTTGACCCTCCAGCAAATATCACATGGCATATTATGCTGCGGTTGATGTGTTCCCTTTTCTGTGCGTGGAGACTGTATGTTTCTAGGTCCATGCGTTCTAAGAAAAGTTGATATAGAGCTGTATATTCCGTGCACTATTTGCGTCTTTGGAGTGTTTGGCACAGTACGCTCTTAAAGCTTGTACTCCTGACTCAGGAATAGAAACACTGCATCGCATCTCGAGCGGTGGCATTGGACACAGCTCGTGTGGTTGGTGTGTTTTATATAACAAGTTTAATTGTATATATAATTCACCTTAGTTATTTGTGGGAATAGAATTATCTTTCCTAGGTCCAGTTATGTCCAGTCTGTACTATGACATTCAAGGCTAACTTTAGTCTCCTTGTCATTAATAAAACCCTATATTATAATTATAGTTTGTATAGCAGACATTAGGTCTGATTTGAAAATGTTAATATATAGAAGTGCAATTCTGCCATAACGGTCTGCTAAAGCGCCGATGTAAATTGTTATAATAGTGACGAGTAGGTCATAGTATTTATTGGATTTGTATGTTTATGAGGTATTTGACCCTCCAGCAAATATCACAAGGCATATTATGCTGCGGTTGAGAAAGTTCCGTTTTCTATGCGTGGAGACCATATTTCCCGGTCCCTGCATTCAAGAAAAGTTGATCTAGAGCTGTATAATCCATGTACTATTTGCGTCTTTGGAGGCACGCCGTTTAAGTGTTTGGTTTGGTTATCCAGCATTTAAATGACTGTAGCAGGCACAGTACGCTCTTAAAGCATTATAAGTACTCCTGACTCAGGAATAGAAACACGCATCACATCTCGAGCGGTGGTATTGGACACAGCTCGCGCGGTTGGTGTGTTTTATATAACAAGTTTACTTGTATATAAAATTCACCTTGGTTGTATGTGGGAATAGAATTATCTTTCCTAGGTCCAGTTATGTTCAGTTTGTACTATGAGATTCAAGATTAGCTCTAATCTGCTTGTCATAAATAACATTTAAGAACTACAATAGTTAGAATAGCAGAAATTAGGTCAGGTTTGAAAATGATAACTTAGTTCAAACAGTATCGAAGCTATGACGCGCTAATACGGTCTGCTTCAGCGCAGTTGTCAGTCTTCTAATAGCAATTAAGATAAACAGTTTTAATAGTAGTCGCTTCATGACGATGCCCGTTGTAAAAACTGATCTTTGAAGACAGTGACAATTGGGTTATATGGTTTATATAGTATTGCTTTGAAGAAAGATACAGCAATTGAAAAATAGCTATAAATAGGGCTGCTTAGATAATTAAGCTAAACATTCTCACTACTGCCGTGATCTGACTTGGGTGTTTTACACCCAAACTCCACGGCTGTAGGTGATTCGTATTTTGATTTTGCTTGGCGGCTTAGGGACTGGTGAGACATTACATATGTCTCAGCAAGAAAAGTCGCCACTCTGGATTCAGTCCCCTGAAGAAACGTCCAGAGTTTGAATTCACGGTTCGAGATTCTCTGTGCCTGTGCCTTATTATACACAGCTAAAACACACATTGCCCGTGCCAGAGATTGAGGTTCGTGTTTTCTTTTTACCAATTTTGTAATATTTGATATAACGGGTTAGTGACGAGTAGGTCATAGAATTTATTGGATTTGTATGCTTATGAGGTATTTGACCCTCCAGCAAATATCACAAGGCATATTATGCTTTTGAGATGTTCCTTTTCTGTGCGTGGAGACTGTGTGTTTCCAGGTCCATGCGTTCTAAGAAAAGTTGATCTAGAGCTGTATATTCCGTGCACTATTTGCGTCTTTGGAGGCACGCCGTTTAAGTGTTTGGCCTGGTTATCCAGCATTTAAATGACTGTAGCAGACACAGTACGCTCTTAAAGCATGTACTCCTGACTCAGGAATAGAAACACTGCATCGCATCTCGAGCGGTGGCTTTGGACACAGCTCGTGTGGTTGGTGTGTTTTATATAACAAGTTTAGTTGTATATATAATTCACCTTAGTTGTTTGTGAATAGAATTATCTTTCCTAGGTCCAGTTATGTCCAGTCTGTACTATGACATTCAAGGCTAACTTTAGTCTCCTTGTCATTAAAAAAACCCTATATTATAATTATAGTTTGTATAGCAGACATTAGGTCTGATTTGAAAATGTTAATATATAGAACGGCAATTGCGCCATAACGGTCTGCTAAAGCGCCGATGTAAATTGTTATAATAGTGACGAGTAGGTCATAGTATTTATTGGATTTGTATGTTTATGAGGTATTTGACCCTCCAGCAAATATCACAAGGCATATTATGCTGCGGTTGAGAAAGTTCCGTTTTCTATGCGTGGAGACCATATTTCCCGGTCCCTGCATTCAAGAAAAGTTGATCTAGAGCTGTATAATCCATGTACTATTTGCGTCTTTGGAGGCACGCCGTTTAGATGTTTGGCCTGGTTATCCAGCATTTAAATGACTGTAGCAGGCACAGTACGCTCTTAAAGCTTTAAAAGACTCCTGACTCAGGAATAGAAACACTGCATCGCATCTCGAGCGGTGGCTTTGGACACAGTTCGCGCGGTTGGTGTGTTTTACAAAACAAGTTTACTTGTATATATAATTCACCTTGGTTGTATGTGGGAATAGATTTATCTTTCCTAGGTCCAGTTATGTCCAGTTTGTACTATGACATTCAAGATTAGCTCTAATCTGCTTGTCAAAAATAACATTTAAGAACTACAATAGTTAGAATAGCATAAATTAGGTCAGGTTTGAAAATGATAGCATAGTTCAAACAGTACGGAAGCTATGACGCGCTATTACGGTCTGCTTCAGCGCAGATGTCAGTCTTTTAATAGTAATTAAGATAAACAGTTTTAATAGTAATCGCTTCATGACGCCTGCCCGTTGTAAAAACTGATCTTTGAAGACAGTGACAATTGGGTTATATGGTTTATATATTATTGCTTTGAAGAAAGATACAGCAATTGAAAAATAGCTATAAATAGGGCTGCTTAGATAATTAAGCTAAACATTCTCACTACTGCCGTGATCTGACTTGGGTGTTTTACACCCAAACTCCACGGCTGTAGGTGATTCGTATTTTGTTTTGTTTTGGGCTTAGGACTGGTGAGACATTACACATGTCTCAGCAAGAAAAGTCGCAAATCATTAGTCCCTGAAGAAACGTCCAGAGTTTGAATTCACGGATCGAGATTCTCTGTGCCTGTGCCTTATTATACACAGCTAAAACACACACACACACACACACACACACACACACACACACACACACACACACACACACACACACACACACACACACACACACACACACACACACACAAAAAATATATATACACACACACACACGCTCGAACGGAAAAAACCCATATACACACTATCTCTATCTATCATTATATATAATATATATATATATATATATATATATAATATTAAATAAAACAGTTTCCGTACGTTTTAGAAGACACTGCTACTGAATGTACTTGGTGAACGGCAAACCTCGAAAGAAGGCAACTCCACCACAACCACGTTATTGGTGAAAAACTTCTATATAGTATATTTAAAGATAAGAAAGTGTAATTATAGTTCATGGCAATATAACACAGTCTCGCCAATACCGATGCATAATTCATAAGTCAGCAGTAGGTAGGCAGATAGTTAGTTCAATTTATTAAACACATTAATGTTGTGGCACAGTTATATATCGCTGGACAAAATTAATATATATATATATATATATATATATATATATATAAAAATTTATATATATATATATATATATATATATAAAAAGTAGATTCGAGACCACACCAGTTCGGCGTTTTGAAAGAGAGAACTTAGATAAAGCCGAGATCTCGATACTTTTCAGTATCATTTAGCTTAAAATAGCAGATTAATTTATAGATTGAGTCAATTGAATGTTTACAGAATGAAAGGTTTCCTTTTTTAAATTACTAAATTAAAAATAAACTTTATTTTGATGGTATGTAGTGAAAATTCCCTAAATGATGAACTGATACTGTTTGTAATCTGTATATAGGTATAGCATGTGTATCGGGACCATTTTGTTTGGTGCTTACTAACTAAATATTTCCACAGCTAACCTTTTGCAGACTTTTTGTCAGCCTCATTTCTGGACTTTTCAGTAGTATTCTCATCTCTGGCTTTATCAGTAGTAGCCTAATATCTGCATCTATCAGTAGTAGCTTGATCTCCGGATCTATGAACTTCATCGGTGGCCTCTACATCAGATTTGTTAGCCTCGTATAGTAAATACATCAGTGATCTCAGCTCTCGCAAATGCAGATGAATACAGCAATTGTGCTGAAACGTTTTGTTTTCCACACAAACGCTGAGGTAATAATTATGTTTAAACCAATGAATGATTAAACACTTACTAGGAACATTTATGAAATAAACAGTTGTGTATAATCTTCAAGGATGGTGAAAAAGAGGTGAATACATGGATTCCCTATTATCGCCCACCAAACAGGGTTCGTGGTCCACCTATCACGCAGTCGACGGGTGTGGACCCCCTACAACCACGTTATAACTGGGTCTATCGTATTAGGGTACTGTTATATGTACTTTTAGTATTAGCTGGAATAATAGAACAACATTTTTCTCATTACCTTTGAAAACTACAGTACTGGTATGCTGCACTTAGAACCACACTTGGGGATTACATCTCGCAGTCTTCCCAGCATAAATCACTCCAGTCATAGAGATCAGCAAGTCAACAGTAATCTACCTCTTCTCAACAAAGACTCTTAAGTTAACCTGTCTGGATCCTGTAATGACAGTAATGAAACTAGAGTGTTCAGTTGCTGTTCAACGTCATATATGTCACAATGTAGATCCACCTGATCTACAAATGTGCTTCATCACATCTGACAATAATGTTTCTTGTGAGATTCTCTTCCATCTCAAGAAAACAGGAAGAACATTCCAAAACATTAAGAATTTTGTGTCAAATGGTTTTTATGCTAAACTGTGAGAGAATGTAGTATGCCTCTCACCTCTGGATTAAAAGTTGACTAAGTTATTTCAGTGATTATTTTGTAAACATACAATTATCAATTACTTGCAGTATAAAACAATTGAAAGCTATTTAAAACCAATTGTTACTTATGTTAGATCATTGTTTTTACATATATTTATAACTGAATTACAATTATATTTCGACACTATAACATTGTCATACCAATCAGTAACTAAAGCTAGGATGATCTTTGGGAGATTAACACAATAGAAGGTGTAAAGTGAAGTCATACTGCTTCAATGCGGAAAATTGGATAATTTGTGGATGATATGACACGTGAAGTCACATCTTTTCTATGCATTAAAGAATCACCGAGTTAATGCTAAGCACCTTGGGTTTAGCCAGGATGGGTATACAAAGTGATCATTCACAGAGATTCACTATTGATAGTTATCTTATGCTGAATACATACTTGGAATAAATCTTACTCAGCAACTTTTGAGACTACAATGCTGTGTAATATACAGCTGGATATTATTCTGTATACATTGATACTTGTCAACTTCACAATGTCTGGGAAAACCAAAGATTGTGTGTGATATCACTTTGTTAAGACAAAGTTTGTGGGAATAAAAGAATCTGGGGCAAATTGCAAGAAAAGTAGCAAAGAAATGCAGTCACCAGCTTAAACAATCATGATTATTTTGCAAATAACTCATTTAAAGAATTATTCATTTCCACCTCAGTTTAAGTTACAACTGTGTCGTGGTCACAAACACTATGAAGCTAAGATAACACTATTTGTACAACCTTACAGTTAACTCTGCTATATTAAACTTCAATTCTGAAGAAACTTTCTTGGCTGCTTTGGTATATCACCTTCAATGTGATCTAATTTTAGATAGTGCCCTCGTTTACATTTATATATATTACCCAGTTCTTTCTCACAAACCAATCTATTTGCATTGTTGTCTTCTTCTGGTGTTATAACTTGAGGCAATCATTTGGTTCGAGATAATGAGGATCATGATAAACAGCACCCCCTTTAAATAAAAACGGTGCTTATGTATTTTTGAATTTTTCTAGATTTTTGAAGGCATGAGAAAATATTAAGGAGCCTGAGTTTTCGAAATATTTTCAAGAGGTAATTTTTTTTAAAACTTTTTCCACAAAAGAAGAGCTTTCTATTGTGTTTCGAATAACTTATATTACGAAGAAATAATAGTTCACACGTATTCAGTTAACAATTGTGTCATAATGTACACATTACTGTGCTGTGATATTCTACTTCCTGTTGCTATCATGCGGCTGTCCTGATGATATTTCACAATATAACGTGTTAATTACCAACAAAAACCATGACCTCGTGTCAGAAAATAAAGTGACAGTTCGTTGAGGAAAGTTGCAGAGATTTATTATTGGGGATATTTCAACAGATTGGAATTTTGCGAGTAGCATGCTACAACGCTTGTGAATTTGATTCACCGCACGAATATTAACAAGGACACTGATAATATTGGATACTATTACTAGCTTCTATTGGTGAACAGTCCTAAAAGAAAAATAGTATTCTCGTTCGATCTACCAATACCCTTCATGGACTGATTAGCGACAGATCCCGAACATGCCTACGAATACCTACTACTTCTCTATGTGAGAGAGGAAGGCAGAACTCTCGCGATGAGACCGTGGAATATAACTGAGATACAGAAGGACGAACTAAAATCAAATTGGGATGGGTTCACGATGTTTGTTAAACCGAACAATAACTTTCGGTTGTCCATATTTTAACTCCGCTCCTAGATCCAGACAGCCGGCTAGTTAGTGGACAGTTTTGTGAGAAGGATAGGAAATCTGACGAAAAGACTGCGCATATGATAATGCTGACGAATATACGAACAGATCTTGGACACTCCCCTTTCCTGGACTAACTCTGTTAGAGTCAAGAACGTTTATCTTAAGGAAGCGCTGCGCTCACTCCTGACCCAACGGTCGATATTGCGCGGACTCAAGAAGCTACACGCCATCAGATGGACACACTGAAAAGTAGAAAAAGTGAGGACACAAACGTCCATATCCTGAAATAGACCTTCCACAAGGAATCGCATAACTTCTGCAAGCCACAAGAGCAAAGAGTTAAACCGGAGCAACGCGATGAACAACAACTACAGTGTTGTAACTGTGGCAACAATCACTGTAACAACGCTGAGTCGTGCCCTGTTCGCAGCACCACATGTTTGACATGTTGTAGGGACAACCACTGGAAGCGTATGTGTCGTTCTAAAGGTACACCCAGGATAAAGAAGACGAGCGGCAAACGAGTCCATTAGCTACGTGCCTCTCTCAACAAAAGGTGAAAAGGGGGAGAGATACATTCAATTGAAAACAAGCGCTGCGCACCGGATACGGTTACGGCTGAATGCAGAGACCAGCATACGCTCGACCTCTGACCCAGCTGCACAACAAAATGTGTTCAATGATTATAATGATGTATTACAAGGCATTGGATGTCTATGCGGCGCATACCACATTGTGGTCAATCCCACAGTATCTCCCATCGTACACCCCTCACGGCACGTACCTTTACCGCCCCAGGAGCTGATCAGGGAGGGAATCGACGACCTCGTGACAAAAAAAGGTATTTTGAGCGATGTCATTCAACCAAGAGACTGGTTGAATTCGTGTGTCTACGTCACCAAGTCTAAAAAGAAAAATGAGGTTGTGAATTGACCCCCACATATCTCAAATAAGCTATAAAACGTTTGCCCTACATCAAACTAATGTGCTGAGCAAGCATAGCGGCGCAAGCTACAGACATTCCTGGAGAGGGTCAGCTATCTCAGTCGAAGGACGTGGAGATCCGCGGGGCGGAGGGTAATATACGAAAAGGTATTAATCACTGCCAAAGCTGAAATCACCATTACAACCCAGCTACCCTTCTACGACCTGAAGAAACTGTTCACCTTGTAGGTTGACGCATCGCTTCTCCGCCTCGGAAATTCTGACCTGACAGAGACTTAGGATCGATACTTGAGAGGGAGATGCTCGACAGTGTTTAGGGCACTTTGGGTCGCGGCATATCTGTACACAAATTGCACTAATACCTCAGCGGTTGTCTCACCCCTATCGTGCAAATCCGAGAAAAAAACAGCCAGAAATACTAAGCTCGCTGCTCTTCGAGAAATGATCAGCAAGGGCTGGCCATGGACTCGCTCTGAATGCGCTGTTTACCTACAAGGGTACTGGGACAGTCACGACGAGCTGGGAGTCGAAGATGGCATCTTGTTAAAAGGGACTAAGATCGTGATTCCGGCATCAGTCTGACCTGCCGTTTTGGACCAGCTCCTTTAGGCGCACCAGGTTGTAGAGATCTGTGTTTATGGATAGCATCAACTAAGACCTCGAACGTGAGGTACAGAAGTGTGCTCAATGTCAGACTCACCAGGTATTACAACCGAAGGAGCCCCTCATGCCACATGATGTGCCTCCGCTTCCTTGGCACATAATTGTCACATATTTCTTTCAATGGGAGCAATATACTTAATTGCTGGTGGGCAATATGTACAGCAAATTCTTCTTCCTGTTTCTATCACGTGATCACATGATCATTTTGCCTTTATATAATAATGCTTTCACAATATAACGCATCGAGTTATTAATTACCAACATGAGACCATGACATGTAACCTATGCAATATAATAGCGGCAACCTATCATTTCACATGTGATTTTAGCTACAGGAATAAGTGTTCATTTTCGCACCGTTTCACCCAAATATCACCGTTTGCACATTTCTGTTGATATATAATTTAATGACATCATAGCTTCTCATACGTTTAGCATTAGTACATGAACTCTGAAGACTGCAATGTCAATTCGCTATTGGTTTAAAAACAAAGGAAACACAAATATGCCAACATATACATATTCACATAATTAAAAAGCATATTTGTGATATTACCCCTACATTAAACAAAATACGTTTAAGATCACTGTATCCAAGTTAAATATGATAAGAAAACATAATAGAAAATTGAAAATACGTTGAATATTATAACAGATGTAAGAAAATCAAGTCGACATATATTGACAAAATAGAACGTATCAGTCAGACAATAATTTACAGGAAATTATATTAGTAAAACAGGCATAGATACTTCACATAATTTCTATATGTATTATTAAATCAAATGTGACTAATGTACTTACACTGTCACCTCAAATATTTCGTTAAATAGGTGAAAGTAAGCTTCACATTTCCAACAAAGCAACTTCTCTGGGATGCGTTATTCGTGACCATAACCTTCTTCAAACCTTATGACGAATGAAATCATTACGTTCCATATGACAAACTCTGTCATAATGTGACATTTTGCATTTACAAATGCTATCTATTATATCTACAGCGAGGTCCTATCTCTTTTGAAAGCCACCTATTGTTTCTTTTAGTTTTACAGAAATCGCAAATGAAACAAATCCACACCATTCTCAAGGCTTCCATTAACACTAGACCACTGTTCACTAGAGGGAGCTACTAAATGTTTACTAGACAAGTAGATCATTTACTGTACAAGTAATGTAAATAGACATATGGGTATTAGGTCATTCGTTGTAGGATTATAATTTAAAATTGTTAATCTCACAGGCATATTTCAGTAGTTATAGTAAGCAATTAACCGTACTTTTGACATTTCCCATTTTTAGTTTATTAAATAGGTTTCTGTGTTTAACATACATGTATGTGCAAAATTTATTTTTATTTATTCAGTTATTGTACAGCCGAATACGTTTGTTAACGATACTGGTGTTACCTCTTATAATGTTTCCATAAGGAATTATTACATGTTCAGGTGGATATTTATTGAGGAAAATGAAAATGTTATTATTAAACAGTTCAAATGCATCATTTATTGGTAAAATAATTTAAGGAAGACCAGTCATTATCAATAAGAGTTTTGGGAATAATCGTCTGCTTTCCAAATAAAGTGAAAATGGCTAAATGATCGGAAATATCATTTTATATCACTCCTGGTGTATGTTTACTAGAATTATTGCATTTAATATATATGTAATCAATTATAGGTAGTGGCATTAGTGTGCGTGATATTGGCCTATTTATTGATCATGGGTAGCATACCGACTGAAAATAATGTCTTCAAAAGATCACTCGCACGTTTATTCTTATCAATTTAAAAAACAAATCACCGTCACTAAACTGTGCCATTATGGCACGCAATGATTCAATGTTGTTGTTTTTTGTTAGGCTGGGTATATTGAGATGGAGTATATTATATTGAAAATTGCCAATCACTGAGTAAGTTAATCATCAGTTCTATATCATAGTAGAGTTCGTCATTATTTAGAAAGCGTCTATCAGTTATGGTAGTTTAGTGAAATTTGGTTTAAGTGTGTGTGCCTACATTTACAAACGGCATTTGTATGTGCGGGTTCGAGAGACTCGGTCAATAAATATCCTCGACTAGTTCACCATAATTATTCGGAGCACAGTTCAGCGCTGAGCGTGAGAACCAAAGTATTGACATCGTCACGTCACGCACTAAGAAACACAGGCCACAATTATAAAAACAAAAACCAACCCACACATAGACTAGTCTCACTGCTCTATGCATACAAGCCAACGTCGTTACACCTCGAGAATACACATATTAACAATAAGAACAGAAACGCCTGGACTAGTTCCAGTCCTAGACATATGCGGGCTGATATGATCAGCCAGAAGACGCCAGTCTGTCTAGACACCTGAACAAAACCCATCAACTATACTAGAGTGATAAACAAATGAAGGATGACTCAACACGGGCGGGTCAACACTGAGACGAACCAAGCTTAAACTGATCCATTCCAAGTTAAAAGAGTTTAATGAAACGTTACTTAAATTCTAAACCAAGTTGGTAGCGTTAAATGCACAAACAAATATTGTAGACAATACTATCCTATAGGATGATACAAGTTAATCCGACTTGTAGATGCATTTCGTTGGACTGGACTGTCTCTGACAAAAAGTGTATATTATTATGACAAAATATTATATATTATTAGGTACATATCTTACCTGGGTTCGTTATTAGTTGCTATATATTGTCTTTTAATATATACTTCTGGGTGCAAATATTATTATTATTATTTATTTATTATCGTTATTGTTATTATTTAATGTAAACTGCATTCCATTTCCCTTATCAAAAAATCACAGATATGTAAAATGACCAGTGGTAAGATAGCTCTTAGGCTACACTGTTTCCTCAAATAGGAGTATACATGTCAATCTTGATGTATGTATATTTTTTAATGTATTTCATAGTTATTGCCATTGTGTCTGTGTATTTGTGCATTATACTACTGCTATGTGAAATAAATTCAATTAAACAAAAATTCCATTTATGTAAATCGGAAATTGAGACCACATTTCTACAGAATGGTGACAGAGAGACGACGAGACCAAGGCAATCCAATTTTCAACATCGATCACAATAATACCAAACATGTTTTATGTGGACAGTGTACCGTGGCATGAGGTATGTTTAGAAAAGTTTACTGAATGTCAATATATACAAAAATGGCTATCGTTCAGGAATTGTATAGTGTCAACAGTACACAAGTTAATATATAAAAACTTAATAAAGTACATGTATTAGTTATTATTAGATATACTCACATATTATTATTTTTAAATGCAGATATGCATCTTTATACATATTCTAATAATAAGTTTTGATACTCGTTTATCGCACGTTTTGTCTAGTAGTAATTTTTTATTATATGTCTATAGCGTCCATCTTGCCGACATATATTTTGTATAATAGTCAAACAAGTAAACAGCCTACGATATAATACACAATAGGCAACAACGATTGTAGAGCGTCGTCACAGTTTACGGAACCAGAAATGGACGCAACAGAAGTATCTAGACAAATATCCAGCATTAATGTTATTATAACTCACTTTTCATTTCGTATTAAATCATGATAATCCATGGTAAAAATGAACGAAGGACAACCAATTTACACAAAACTCATTAGCTTCTCGACGGGATTAGAGTGAAATGAGGAAAGGTCTTCGCCCATACCGGTTCACTGAAGACTCATGTCAGGACACACACACACACACACACACACACACACACACACACACACACACACACACACACACACACACACACACACACACACACACACACACACACACACACACACACACACACACACACACACACACACAAACACACACACTATATATATATATATATATATATATATCGTACTTGGATAAATGTCTCATATTGTGCATCTAATTTTAGTTTGCCGAGTGTGTTTTTTGTGCGCAATTTATTATGTCTTTTGAAAAAAACAATTAGTTCGCGTGTCATCCAAGGGTCTCTTATTACTCATGATCTTTTCAGGTACATCAGTATCAATAATGCTATTAGGCGTTTTGATAATTCAGTTATTCGCATTCCTATTGTGCAGATAGTGCCTCATTATACACAGCTAAAACGCGCATTGCCCGTGCCAGAGATTGAGGTTCGTGTTTTCTTTTTACCAAGTTTGTAATATTTGATAGAAAGTATTAGTGACGAGTAGGTCATACAATTTATTGGATTTGTATGCTTATGAGGTATTTGACCCTCCAGCAAATATCACAAGGCATATTATCCTGCGGTTGAGATGTTCCTTTTTCTGTGCGTGGAGACTGTTCTAAGAAAAGTTGATCTAGAGCTGTATATTCCGTGTACTATTTGCGTCTTTGGAGGCACGCCGTTTAAGTGTTTGGCCTGGTTATCCAGCATTTAAATGACTGTAGCAGACACAGTACGCTCTTATAGTGAGCTCCGGTGGCCTAGCGGTTAAGCACCCGGCACTTGGTGCCAACGGTCGCAGGTTCGAACCCCGTAAGAGGTCGAAACTTTTCCAGGGATTAATTTCTCGGCTCACTACATCGTGGGTGGCTGACCACGTTATATGGCGCTGCCGTCTCCACTGAATTATTTAAAATAAAGGGGGAAATAAAAACCCACTGAGGACGTAAAACACTCTGGCAGTGACCACCCTCAGGGTATTTCGGCTCCATCTTTCCGTACTGCTCCCCTGTGAGTGGTGGGGCAGGAGTTTCCTCAACCAATCAAACATAGAGGCTGTGCTGATTAAGCGACAGCCTGGGGATTCTCCCCGAACAACAAAACCAAACCAAACCAAAACCAGCAGTACGCTCTTAAAGCTTGTACTCCTGACTCAGGAATAGAAACACTGCATCGCATCTCGAGCGGTGGCATTGGACAGAGCTCGTGTGGTTGGTGTGTTTTATATAACAAGTTTAGTTATATATATAATTCACCTTAGTTGTTTGTGGGAATAGAATTATCCTTCCTGGGTCCAGTTATATCCAGTCTGTACTATGACATTCAAGGCTAACTTTAGTCTCCTTGTCATTAATAAATCCCTATATAATAATTATAGTTTGTATAGCCGACATTAGGTCTGATTTGAAAATGTTAATATATAGAAGGGCAATTCTGCCATAACGGTCTGCTAAAGCGCCGATGTAAATTGTTATAATAGTGACGAGTAGGTCATAGTATTTATTGGATTTGTATGTTTATGGGGTATTTGACCATTCACAAAAATATCACAAGGCATATTATGCTGCGGTTGTTGCAGAGTTCCGTTTTCTATGCGTGGAGACTATATTTCCCAGTCCCCGCATTGAAGAAAAGTTGATCTAGAGCTGTATATTCCATGTACTATTTGCATCTTTGGAGGCACGCCATTTAGGTGTCTGGTTTGGTTATCCAGCATTTAAATGACTGTAGCAGACACAGTACGCTCTTAAAGCATTATAAGTATTCCTGACTCAGGAATAGAAACAGTGCATCGCATCTCGAGCGGTGGCATTGGACACAGTTCGCGCGGTTGGTGTGTTTTATATAACAACTTTAGTTGCATATAAAATTCACCTTGGTTGTATGTGGGAATAAAATTATCTTCCTAGGTCCAGTTATGTTCAGTTTGTACTATGATATTCAAGATTAGCTCTAAGCTGCTTGTTATAAATAACATTTAAGAACTACAATAGTTAGAATAGCAGAAATTAGGTCAGGTTTGAAAATGATAACTTAGTTCAAACAGTATCGAAGCTATGACGCGCTAATACGGTCTGCTTCAGCGCAGTTGTCAGTCTTCTAATAGCAATTAAGCTAAACAGTTTTAATAGTAGTCGCTTCGTGACACCTACCCGTTGTAAAAACTGATCTTTGAAGAGAGTGACAATTGGCTTATATAGTTTATATAGTATTGCTTTGAAGGAAGATACAGCAATTGAAAAATAGCTATAAATAGGGCTGCTTAGTTAATCAAGCTAAACATCCTCACTACTGCCGTGATCTGACTTGGGTGTTTTACACCCAAACTCTACGACTGTAGGTGATTCGTATTTTGATTTTGCTTGGTGGCTTAGGAACTGGTGAGACATTACACATATCTCAGCAAGAAAAGTCGCCATTCTGGATTCAGTCCCCTGAAGAAACGTCCAGAGTTTGAATTCACGGTTCGAGATTCTCTGTGCCTGTGCCTTATTATACACAGCTATACTGAGTTAGTGTACATTCTCTTTGTTATGAACAAACTGTAATGTTTGTTAACACGCTGAGGCTATATATATATATAGGGCTTGAATTTTCACTTAGGTTAGAGAAGAACTTCGACGCCAGACCAGTCGGACGTGTATTGATACACGGTTCATATAGGTAGGATTTATTCAGCTATTCGAACCCAGAATAAAGCTGAGGTCAGCATCTGAGGTGTCGAAATGCTTTATATACAGGTTTCTTTTGGACCACAGAAAATTACTGTTGAATGTAAACTGTGGTGTCAAAATAGTTTATGATATGTATGTAGCAAGTCACCATTGAACCACACGCACGTGTTTGTTGCGAGCTGTGGTATCAAATGGTATGTTTTTACGTGCTTCCGCTTTTTGTACGTAGCCTGCATGTAGCCGCTTTCCTGTGGGCGTGACATATTTGTCGCGTACGAAAAGCGAATTAGCTGGTTCCCACAGGCTGATGAGTAGACCAGACACATGCTTAGGTATACGCACACATTTATCAATATGTGGAGGTATTGAACATTTAATATTTAGATTAATGTATGTATAGTTGTATTTAGATTTATGGAGGTAGGTTTCGAAGGAGGTTTAGATATGTTGATGCTCTGTGCCTGTTGCCTCTTACTATGTACCCTAAAACACACACAACACACACACACACACACACACACACACACACACACACACTACACACACGGGTGAGAGGCCGTACTTGTCTCCGGTATGTGGAACCAGGTTGAAGCAGTCTGAACCCACAGGCCAGAAGCTGAAAACGTGTAAACAGTGTGGTAAGTACTTCAGCACTACGGGCATCCTGAAACAGTCCGACGAAAGCATCTGATACATGACGTTTGTAATAAATGGTAGTCTTATTTGAGCTATTTTAATGTGCCCATGGTAAAATGTTTAAGGGCGATGTTTGTGATAGAACACTCACTAGTATATATATATATATATATATATATATATATATATCAACAAAAACAGAATGTGACTAGCATCATGTTATTGAGAGCTAAGTATTAACCATGATAATCAATGTTAAACTTATACATAGTGGTGTTGTTAGAGTGTGTTGTGGGCACTGATGACACCCGGTTTGTATGGCATAAATCTGGTCCGTGATGATGAACGATTGTTATAAACCGGTACATTAAATAAAGGGCGTTCATTATAGAAACAAATACACATCAACCATTTAAAAGCTACACCGTGTTTCTACTCTCATATGTCGAAGCTAGATATGTTATTGGTACAGAGTTGTGAAATCCAGCATGGTCATCAACTACCTGTACTACAATAATCCGTTACATTTAAGGAAAACTACGGTGCATACCGCCAAACGAACGAACTAGGATCAGTAGACAAATTGCTGGATTCTAACCGAGAATTCGCCGATATTTGACCTTCGACTTTACCGTCGAGCTATACAGGGTTCTCAGTCACGTGACCAAAACAAAAGCCCCGCCTCTCAATGGCAGCCACGATGTGTGTCAAGCGGGCCACAGCGTCATTGGCAGCCGCCATTATTTAGACAGAGATTTTCCCCCGCGTCTGTAATTTAACAATGAGTATGATGGCGAATACTCCAAAGAAGAAAGGCAGGTACACGGAATCGTTAGATAATGTTACTAGCAGTCGATATGACGATAAATTACGTCTGATAAACGGTGAAGATCCGTACGAAACGCCGAAGAAAGACTGGAAGTTTGATCCAAACAGTCTGCCTGCCATCGCCTATCCCGACATAGTCAATTACTGCGTTTACCCTCAGAGGGCGTACACATTGAATGATCTGAATAGGGTACAAGTCCCTCGAAGCCTACAACCAGTTTATCTGTGGTTGGGTGTCAGATGTTTGCTCAAGATGTAAAGTCATGGCCGGTTGTCGAATTAATTTATGGAGGGATAATTAGTAATCACCCGTTCGAAATGTGGGGTCAGTGGGCGTGAAACCATAGTGTTCCCATTGATTGATGTGGAAAAGAAGTTGGTGGTCACCCGTTCCTTGCCGCTTGGGGATTTGGAGCGTCGGCTGACTCCATGGTTGAATGCAGCTGCTGTGGGAAGGGAACTGTAGAAGTAAAGTGTCCCTATTGTGTGAGAGATAAAGAGATACCAGAGTGCCTGGAGAAAGTGTCATGCAAGGAAAATGTAGCTGGTAAGATACAACTGCGAAAGTGTCACCAGTACTATTACCAAATATAGACACAGGTATTTGTATGCAATGTGGACTATTGTGACTTTGTAATTTGGACTGAGGAAGGCCCGAGGCCTGCATCACGATCAGATGCGCTCTGGGATGAAATTTGCGAGCGAGCAACTGGATTTTTAAACGTGCTGTGCTACCTGAATCAATGGGAAATAATTTTCTAAACTTTAGCCAGCAACATCAGCAGCCTGCTAACGAACACCAAAGGGAAAGTGAAACTGTCGAGAGATGCCCAAGTTCAGCTCAAAAAAAGAAGAAAGACTGCTTCACACGCACAGTGAATGTCAATAAGAAACTGTTTTGTTTTGCAAGAATGTATGATGAGGCACTAACTACCCTGCTTGACTGTATGCTTAATGCTGACATTTGCTATAGCCCTACTGGATTCCACATCTATTGCAGACAGTTGTTTCCTCCCCTTAGTGAATGACGGAATCTTAACCTCAGCACACATCAATCCAACAGATTCATGGATGTCAAAACCCATATCAGCTAACTTCCCTGTGGTGTGATGCCAATTAAATACTTTATTGTATTATGGTGCTTGTACTGTGACCAGGTTGAGCACGGGCCATGAGATTAGAAGGACGTTCTATAAACATTTCGAAACAGTCAATTATGATGGCAACCTTAAGTCCAAAACCATTGCGAAACTGAAGGGGCATTGTTTTGCGCAGCTGTTCACGTGCAGGCCAGTAGACTAAGGGCTTTAGGCGTTCATGTATATTAGAAATAATGGTTTGTGAAGCAGTAGATTTTGAAACCCCAAATCGGTACGCAATGTCTTGCACTGGTGTCCTGAGTCTTAATTTCATCAGAACAAGGACAAATGTTTAAAATTATGACAAACTTGACAGGACACATTCAGACAGATGTGGCTGGATTATATCAAACATTATTGTCAGTGTCATATCCAGTCATATATAGCACTTTCTTATCATTTCCCTCAAAAGATTCTTTAGTTAATTGTGTGTTTAAGAGTTGTTATTTAGGCATCATGTTTTCTGTTCTAAGAGTCTGAAGTTCAGAGGTTAGGTTCATCTCCGAGTTATGATGAACGTTACAGTTACATGGTGGTGTAAATTCACTACGCTTCAAAGTTCCTGAAAGCTTAAACAAATATATGTCTCGCTTGTCTTCTAGGAAACCCTCCTCTGGTTCTTCTGGTGGAGTGGCAAATGACAAATCTAGAAGTGCTTGTGCGGCAGAGTGCTGGACTTTCAGTTGTTTTCGATTTGTCGTTCTGTCGTACCTTAACAAAAAGTTGAAACTATTAAACATACAATGTTTACACACTTGAGCAACTCGAACATTTTTCACGATTGTTTTTTTCACGCACAATCATCTTGAATTGAATGTCTTATTAATCATGGTCCGCCTTAAAGGGGAACTTAATGTTACAGGTGATTGCCAATTTATTCTGAAAACTATCGATTTCCAAGTTTGGTCATTTTAAAGTAGCAGTTTTTTTAACTTCTGGAATGCCACGTCATTTGAGAATTTATATTCCTTATCATCCATAATTAAACAGTATTTATCAAGACTGTATTAACATATTATCACGGGAAATAACATACAAAGGAAAACAATACATTTTGTGTTTTACATTTTATTTACCTTTTAATGGTTTTATTATTTCGTTCATCAGTTTTGTGGTTCATCATAATAGATTGAGCCCAGTCTGGATGGGAATTATTGTAGAGATCAGCAGGTTTTCCTGAAAGGATGAAACATACACGATATAACCTTCATTCATGAAAAACATTTCAGGTGACCTGCACACAGATACGTAGACTGCAAAATCGGGTTTATAAGCATGGTGAATTATTGTTGTGTCGTTGGTTGCATAAGCCGTGGGAGTAAAAGTAATACAAAATAAATATCCTTTCATCGGTAAGTATAAGGAACACATTTAAAATAACTGTTAAAGCGTTGTTTTTTGGTGGGAAATTAAGCTTAACTATTATTATATTTAGCCTATTCTACAACCCCCCTTCTGTCTCTGGCGTTTAATCCCGACTAAACTAGATCTACGGACTTACAAAAAGACATTTACATATTTCATGGCATATAATAGGACAGGAATAATACAGATTGTCTGCACACACAAAGTTATAATGCACACATCACAATAAATGTGCGTATTCATAGGTTAAAAACTCGAAGCGCAGCCGCTTTAACGTTGCTTTTTCCACTACCGCTGTTTGGTCATGGTGGCCCATTCCAACACCACTGACTGCTCGGTCTAGTTTTCTTTCAAGTAAATGAGTGAAACCCTTGACGACAAAGAAGGCCGCGTGATGTGATTGTTCTCACAGCTAGCGTCGTCCATTACCGTTCCGCCTGGTTGACCTTCAGTCTATAGCATATCAAAATGGGCTGGTTACGCCTACTATCCTCCACATAGGTCTAGTTGTTTGATGTTTGTCAAACATGAAGTTGAACTGGATTCTAATAGAGGCATTCTTTGGGTTAGTTATCTTGAGCAGTTTGCTTTATGGCATGATTGGTAGGTCATTGATGACTAAGTCCAATACCAGATTTCTGGATATTACACTGCGACAGCTTATCGGGTTCTGGAAAGGTCAGTATCATCACCATCATCATCGTTACCATCAGCATCAATACCATCATCACCATCATCATAGCCGTATGTTTGCACACAATACGACAATTCATTGTTCGTTATGTCACTGTTTGATTTATTTGATATCAAAGGTCAATGTTTAAATACTAAACATCCTTCTGTGTTAGTGTTGACTATGACAAGAGAGTATTGTTTACTAATCGTTGTGTGTATGTATGTTTGTACGTATGTATGTATGACAAACGCGCGTGTACGCACGCACGCACAAACACACTCACTCTTGTGTACAAAATGTGACACATCAACTTAACAAAATATCATATTTGCATTGTTAACATTTAACACATTCTACGTAATATGTTCAGCTATTGTTATGCGGTATGCCGAAATGTACACAAACATTGTGGTGATATCTAAGCTGATCCGGCTTGTTTTCGATATTGTTTATTTTAACATTCATTCAAACCATGATTCATAATACAGCATATTGATTTTGTTATTTATTATAATACGTAGAGTCCATGTAGGCATATATTGTACAGCGTCATTCTGTATGCTATCCCATAATATTAAGAAATGTTTTGTAATCTGCTTGATTCCTTGGCTCATTGGGTGAGTGTGACTTATTGTTGACATGTTCTTCTCCATGAAGTTTATATTAAATGAACATGCAATCCATACCACGTACTCAATTTTCTCACCGTCGAGGTACGATTTTCCCATACCAGGTCTGTGAGCTTGGGCACTGTCATCCTTTCACGTTGTTCCAGAACACCCGTCAAGCAACTGGTAACATTATATCCTTCCGGATACCCTTGTATTTCTTCTGATTTAGTTTGATTGCGAGGATGGTGGTCACTTAACTTGTCCATATTTACGCAATGCAAACCATAACCTGGTACCTCTAGCTGCTAACTATACCATGGTTTATTTACATCATGTTTTGTGGCAGAATTCTCCAATGAGTTTCCGGAATTAGTAAGACGCTACAACTGTAATCTTGAGTCATCACTGAATACGACTTTTGAGGCTACTAATGATAATTATCTATGGCCCAGAATAGGCTCCACCGACGCTGCCCCCTACTGTGATAACAAGCACGACTCTAATGACCATTTACAAAAGTTCTGGATACAACCAGATTCGGTATGACTTATCTAATTGTGGTCTTTAATTGGATGTCCAGACTGATATTTGGGAGTAGGTACAATAATCAATGGGTTTCTCTTCGGGATCGTATTGGCATATTACCACATCTACTTCACAAACAAGTTTTCATATTTGAAAGGCATATAAAAGTTAAGCTAAAGATTCCTATTCCATGTATTTTTAGACTCATTTAATATATTTGTATGATTTGCACTGATATATATATATATATATATATATATATATATATATATATATAATATATATATATATATATAATACGACATTATAGGTGAAAAGGTGTCCAAATACGATCCAGAGATAGAGTTGAAGTTAAGTATGGTGCCTGTATCGGATTCACTTCCTGTTAACTGTACAGCAATATTCTCAGGGAATGCTACAGAAATACGAGTTGCTCAACAGATTGAGGATATCTCCGGAACACCAAACATCGCCTTTGTTAATTTAACGAAGAACTGCATCGCCTTTAAGCGTGAGAGAAGATACCTTACTGTACCCGTTAATGACGAAGAAAAGCAATTTCCTATCGCCTACAGGTTAGGTTTACCATATTCATTTAAAGATCCACTGTTATATCACCTTTATAGTACAATAACACATATTCTTAAGAATATCTCCATTAGGATACGGTTTGAGTAAAGAATCAGTAAACATAATCGGTGAGGTTTAATGGTTGTATACACTACAATCTGCTTTAAGCGACCGCCTACGTTTATAGAACATTTGGTAAGATACAAGCTTTTGTAATTGATAATAGGGACACGTTATCAGCTTACTCCTAAATACCACTGTTTATTACACCATATAGCATTCAGATGTATAAAGACATTGTCCAGGTAGAACGCCTGCTGAGAGCGATATATAGACCCCAGAACGTTTATTGTATCAATGTGGACAAATCATCTCCACCTGATGTACATGCTGGCATGGAAGCTTTAGCGAAGTGCTTCGACAATGTTCTGTTGTCCGACGTTAACGTTGCTTGGGGGTCATTCTCTCAAGTCGAAGCCGATCTAGTAAGTTAAATAACAATCGAAGGAGAAATGATGTTAATAATTTCTTTCTCACAAGTATGACTCTTTTTATATTGTATTTCCCTCTCTTCTACTTACCATCTCTCCCTCCCCCCTTCTCACCCCTCTCTCTCTGTGTGTGAGAGTGTTTGTGTGTCTGTCTCTCTGTTTGTTTGACCGGTTATGCATCTTTCACTCTTGCCCAAACTGGTTGTCCTTGTAATTAATAATCATTGTTTATTTATTTATGTTGTTTCCCAGAGGTGCATGAAATATGTGTACAATAAATCATCAGACTGGAAATATTTCCTCACTCTAACAGGACAGGAATTTCCACTGAAAACCAACCTAGATCTAGTTCTCATCCTGAAAGCACTCAATGGCTCAAACGCAATGGTGTCGAGTACTCGAAAGTAAGTAGGATACAAAGAAAACTGACAAAAACCTATTTTGTACGATATGGAATACCATTTCCATACTTACACGTATTCCTTAAACTTAAAATATCAACAAAACCGATTTGACTTCATTATAATCTAAGCCAGCCATTTTGGGTTTAGAAATTAGAACTGGTTCATCATGTCTTCCTACCTTTTGTAGGATATGACGAAACATTATCCTATAATGTGACATATAATAATAATGGCCAAAATGGCATTTATTTTAAGTGGCTTAGCTACCTCAAATGAGGGATACGCCTATGGTATGTAGTTTAGAGCTTCACTACGGGGACTAATTGTAATTAATTTTAGAATTTAAAATAGATGGCATATTCGGTGGCTAAAACCTTGCCAGTTTCCTGGTTGTATGAAAGCGTACTCCTAGTATATTGCTACGGCCGTGATTCGAACCCATGACCTGCCGCACTGCATGACGATGAGTAAGAATGTCTCCGATGCTCTTACCCACTAGGGCATAGAGGCTTAATTCAGTCATATACTCTAGCCTATGTTATTGTCAGTCTCGCACAAGACCATTTCGTCTCACTCTATTCAAGTATAGAGCAGACTGTTTTGCCGATATATTTAAACAAACAATTGAATTCCTTCTGATTTGTCACACAAACAGCCTGCTCACATTACAGGCGACACCCTCAAACAAAACAGATTACTTTATTGCATGACTAAATATTATGTTTATCTATACTGTTTACTGTATATTCCTACAATGCCTCAGATATACTGTAAATTTTTATTATGTAGCTGTCCATACTCTAATATAGACGTAGTCGTGACACCATTATATTATCGTAATAATTCAGACGATTCCATAAGAGGTGGCTGCATGCCGGTCCTCCACCAATTAACGTCACCATGGTGAAAGGTGCCTGCCATTTTGCGGTGACTAGAGGCTTTGTCCATTATGTTCTCTTTGCTAAAGGCATGAAGAACTACACAAAGTGGGCTAGACGAACGATCTTCCCAGATGAGCATTTCTTCCAGTCTCTTGGACATAGCCCGCAGTTAGGCATCCCTGGGGATTATACAGGTAGGGACACACACACACACACACACACACACACACACACACACACACACACACACACACACACACACACACACACACACACACACACACACACATAAAGAGAGAGAGAGAGACAGAGAGAGAGAGTGAGAGAGAGTTTACTGATATTGATTATTTCAGGTTATCCAGACACGTTCTCCGGATCGTATAGGAAAATCACGCGCTACACGATATGGCGTGGATATAATAGACCCTGTCACGGAAAGTGGGTACGGAGTGTATGTGTCTACGGAGTAGGAGACTTGTCACGGATGTCGCGCGCCTATGAGTTATTCGCAAACAAATTCTATTATAACTTGCAGCCGATGGCTTTACGCTGTCTGGAAGAGAGGCATTACCGATGGACAAGGGAGGATATACTTGGTATGCGAGGGACTAGACTTGATTTGCCCTTCTATAGCAAGCTGCCAAACGTTAAGCAACATATACCATCCGGGCTGGAGCACTGGTCCTAGCTAATTTCTATAATTTCAGCATGAGTGAACTGGTGTGTCCTCGCCCTTGTAGTCCTTAAGTAGGGTTTAACTGTTATGGCGTTTAAAAATATGAGCCAACCTCAAACCGTGAATACGGGTTTTCTTTTTCTTCTTTTCATCTGTTTTGTATTTATCAGCTGCATATAAAAACCGGCTGGGAATATGGCTACTGCTGTCACAGTAGAGTAGTCACTGTGATTGAGGAAATGAGGTACAGGTATGTCTTTCTCTACTTAAGCTTCGGAATTCTAGTTAGCTCGATGTCGGGTGGATGGTGTTGGGGGCGGTTTTTGAAGCAGTGCGAAGTGAACATACGAGTTTTGTCCTGTTTAAATAAACGCGCTTCCATGATGCAGTAGTTTAAGCACTGCCCGCTAAACCTCCGGATTATGGGTTCGAATCACACTGATGGCTGTGGTTGTGGGATGTTACCCTAAGGATTATCCCGTCGGCTATGGTGGTCTAGATGTGACGAACACCTAAGCGTATCACTCGGTCCTCGCGTTTATGTAAACCTATATACTGATGTTTGCTTTACCTATGGCGACATTTGTGTGAATATATAGCCAGATAAATGTAAATAACAGAGGGACGTGAAAAATCCGATTAGAGTGAATGAACTCAAAACTTAGCCCTCTGAAGTGTGACTGCGAAAAACTAAATTCGTTTGGCCTTGAACCACCGGAAATGGGTTTAGCTGAAATTAATTCGGATGGGACCCATATGAATGCATTGTGTTTTTGTATTAGTTGCATGGATTGTGGGTAGGTGTGTGTGTGTGTGTGTGTGTGTGTGTGTGTGTGTGTGTGTGTGTGTGTGTGTGTGTGTGTGTGTGTGAGCATTATAATAGCATGTGAATAAAATATTTTTCTATTTGGGCGTCTCCTTTTTATTTCGAAAGAAGAAATCCATTTTATGTTTGACATGCGATCATATCCGTTGTAAGAACACGCACTCGCGCGCATGCGCACACACGCACGCACGCACACACACACGCACACACACACTCTCTTTCATATATAATATATATATATATATATATATATATATATATATATATATATATATATATATATATATATATATATATATAATATATATGTATATATTATTCATTTATGCCACACACAAGAAATCGAAAGACCCATCACACTTCAATTATGTTATGGGGGCTTATCTGTCAATATACAAGTTAAACAGTAAACGGAACTTCTGTAGTCTATTTGAATACTAATACTATTGTATAACGATAACTTAATGTAAATAAGAAATGTAAATAAAGAAATATGAGAGTATTAAGATAAAACAGTTTCCGTACGTTTTAGAAGACACTGCTACTGAATGTACTTGGTGAACGGCAAACCTCGAAAGAAGGCAGCCCCACCACAACCACGTTATTGGTGAAAAACTTCTATATAGTATATTTAAAGATAAGAAAGTGTAATTATAGTTCATGGCAATATAACACAGTCTCGCAAATACCGATGCATAATTCATAAGTCAGCAGTAGGTAGGCAGATAGTTAGTTCAATTTATTAAACACATTAATGTTGTGGCACAGTTATATATCGCTGGACAAAATTAATATATATATATATATATATATATATATATATATATATATATATATTTATGAAAGTGTAACCGTAGTTTCAGTGTACTTTCGATAGTATTACTAAGAATATTACTACGACTGTCACCGTTACTATGGGATATGGATGTGATTTACGAAATAATATGTCTTTATTGAGTGTGTTCATATAGCAACAAATTTAGTAAACCGAGTCATTCATATTACAGTCAGTTTTCATTTATCCGACTACTTTCGTCAGAAAAGAATTTGGCTAACATCACTTAGAAGATATAAACAACAGTATCACAGCTACTACTACTACTACTACTACTAGTACTACTACCACTACTGCTACTACTACTTCTGCTGCTGCTCTTACTACTACTACTACTACTGCTACTACTACTACTACTACTACATACTACTACTACTGCTGGTGCTACTACTACTACTCCCACTACTACTACATGCTACTACTACATGCTACTACTACATACTACTACTACTGCTGCTGCTGCTACTACTAGTTGTCTATGGCGTGATAATTGGGGTGATTTACCATTCTATTCGTAATGTAATGATCTTAACCAAATACAAAGGTTTCCAATAAATCTACGCCGACAACTTGAACATTTAGATGATATAACCCGACTAGTATATAATTCGATTAGCTTATAACATGACTAGCATGTACTTGACTAGCAGGTAACTTGACTAGCATGTGGCGGGATTAGCATATAAATTTACTAGGAGGTAACTCGACTAGCATATAACTGGACTAGCATTTTATTTTGTACAAGTCATATACATCTAACAGCTCTGAGTAGTTTCTTTTGCTGACTTTGAGTGCTTAAGTTTGAAGCTAATGTTAGTTATGAATAACTTCGTGAACTTTTTTTCAGACATCGTTATTTAAATCTATCGTCGGCAAGAAACTTAATATTAATAGTGCACCAAGATACTATTTAATATACACAATATTTATATTTAGATAGCTCCACATTTAGCATTAGCCAAGAAATATATGCGAGTGTGTGTGTGTGTGAGTGATTAATTTATTTAGCCCTGCGCTCGTTACATCCCGGTCGAATTCGAACCCACAACTTAGATATGTGCAGTGTAATGCCCTATTAACTGGGCTATCGGAGCTGAATGGGTCGGTATCTTCTCATATGATGATAATCAGTCAGCATAATTAACCATTAGTAAAACAACAATTTTGGGATATTGTATAGCCATGTTAATGAGTTTATTCAGACGTACATAAGTGTAGAAACGATTAACTAAAAATAACATAAAAATAAAAACAAATTACAAAATTATTCATTACTCAAGAAACCTTACATTTAATTACGTTTGGCCTAAGATCATTCACACTTAAATACATAGAATAACAAGTACAATATTTCAGTAAACACCAGTAGATTTTAAGTACATGTTACACCAAAATAGTATGCAGTATTACTTACTCCAGTTCAATATTCATATTCAAAATCCCTTAATATCCATCATATTCCACTCCATATCTCTAACTATCATAAACAGCCACTTAATCATTATGATACCAAGTGTCAGAAACATATACATCTACCACCAACACAGAATTAATACCCTTTGGCCTAACTGAACAGCGACCAGCATGGCTCCCACTCACAGCACACGTTATACAGTAAATACAGCTTCACTTTGCAGTCAAAATACGGACCAATACAACTGGTTTTGAGGAATATAATTTGGACATGTTTAACCTTACATATCACAGAATATAAAATAGATATACTACTAACCATAATAATAGTCATTGTCCATGACAAATAACGGAAATATCAACACAACATAACATGTCACCACAGAGGCTTGTTCAGAAGTAATGCCACATAGACAGGGTAATCAATAGGTCTAGCAAACAAATCACCCCCCCCCACACAAAACACACACACATACATGCAGTGTGGCCAGTGCATACATAGTGTTGGCCAACAGAAAAGAACAACTTTGTTCCAATTGTGAAGGAATATAAATATTTATATGTATAAACAAAAATGATTATAATAACATTTTTAAAAAGTAATATATATATATGTATATATATATATATATATATATATATATATATATATATATATATATATATATATATATATATATATATAAAAAAGAGAAGAATTTTTTTTTCAAGATTGATGATCATGAAACAAGGATGACACACGAAATTGCCAGCCCTTATTTCCTGTATGATTCCTTTTTATTCAGTGGTTGTTTTTAAAAATCCTACCAGCATTCACGGGGGGGACGACAACATGTAGCCGAAATACTTCGGGGGTGTCACTGCCAGAGTGTATTACGTCTTTAGGGGATCTTTAACGTCCCCCTTTTTACTAATTAAATTGAGACGGCAGCGCCATTTAGATATTTTTAATCAGCGACATACATGATATTTTATATAAATAAATATAATTAGTAACAGATATAATAAGATTGTATATTGTCGAGGAGCTATATAGCTCGAAGATCTCTTTATGGGGCACCAATCAAAGCATTTAGAATAACCCAATTTTTATATCAGGGAAACATTTATGTAATATATATATATATATATATATATATATATATATATATATATTTATTTATAAATTTATATTTATTAATTTTATTTATTTTTTTTTAATTTATTATTTTTTAAAAAAAATTATTTATTATAATTTTATAATATATAATAATTAATATTTTATAATTATATATGCATTATTCGCATTCCTATTGTGCAGATAGTGCCTTATTATACACAGCTAAAACACACATTGCCGGTGCCAGAGATTGAAGTTCGTGTTTTCTTTTTACCAAGTTTGTAATATTTGATATAAAGGGTTAGTGGCGAGTAGGTCATACAATTTATTGGATTTGTAGGCTTATGAGGTATTTGACACTCTAGCAAATATCACAAGGCATAGTATGCTGCGGTTGAGATGTGTTTTTTTTTCTGTGTGTGGAGACTGTATGTTTCCAGGTCCTGCGTTCTAAGAAAAGTTGATCTAGAGCTGTATATTCCGTGCACTATTTGCGTCTTTGGAGGCACGCCGTTTAAGTGTTTGGCCTGGTTATCCAGCATTTAAATGACTGTAGCAGACACAGTACGCCCTTAAAGCATGTACTCCTGACTCAGGAATAGAAACAGTGCATCGCATCTCGAGCGGTGGCATTGGACATAGCTCGTGTGGTTGGTGTGTTTTATATAACAAGTTTAGTTGTATATATAATTCACCTTAGTTGTTTGTGGGAATATAATTATCTTTCCTAGGTCCAGTTATGTCCAGTCTGTACTATTACATTCAATGCTAACTTTAGTCTCCTTGTCATTAATAAAACCCTATATTATAATTATAGTTTGTATAGCCGACATTAGGTCTGATTTGAAAATGTTAATATATAGAAGGGCAATTCCGCCATAACGGTCTGCTAAAGCGCCGATGTAAATTGTTATAATAGTGACGAGTAGGTCATAGTATTTATTGGATTTGTATGTTTATGGGCTATTTGACCATTCACAAAAATATCACAATACATATTATGCTGCGGTTGTTGCAGAGTTCCGTTTTCTATGCGTGGAGATTATATTTCCCAGTCCCCGCATTGAAGAAAAGTTGATCTAGAGCTGTATATTCCATGTACTATTTGCATCTTTGGAGGCACGCCGTTTAAGTGTTTGGTCTGGTTATCCAGAATTTAAATGACTGTAGCAGACACAGTACGCTCTTAAAGCATGTACTCCTGACTCAGGAATAGAAACACTGCATCGCATCTCGAGCGGTGGCATTGGACACAGCTCGTGTGGTTCGTGTGTTTTACATAACAAGTTTAGTTATATATATAATTCACCTTAGTTGTTTGTGGGAATAGAATTATCTTTCCTAGGTCCAGTTATGTCCAATCTGTACTATGGCATTCAATGCTAACTTTAGTCTCCTTGTCATTAATAAAACCCTAAATTATAATTATAGTTTGTATAGCAGACATTAGGTCAGATTTGAAAATGTTAATATATAGAAGGGCAATTCCGCCATAACTGTCTACTAAAGCGCCGATGTAAATTGATATAATAGTGACGAGTAGGTCATAGTATTTTTTGGATTTGTATGTTTATGAGGTATTTGACCCTCCAGCAAATATCACAATACATATTATGCTGTGGTTGAGAAAGTTCGTTTTCTATGCGTTCAAGAAAAGTTGATCTAGAGCTGTATATTCCATGTACTATTTGCATCTTTGGAGGGACGACGTTTAGATGTCTGGTCTGGTTATCCAGCATTTAAATGACTAGCAGGCACAGTACTCTCTTAAAGCATTATAAGTATTCCTGACTCAGGAATAGAAACACTGCATCGCATCTCGAGCGGTGGCATTGGACTCAGCTCGCGCGGTTGGTGTGTTTTATATAACAACTTTAGTTGTATATCAAATTCACTTTGGTTGTATGTGGGAATAGAATTATCTTTCCTACGTCCAGCTATGTCCACTTTGTACTATGACACTTTGTGCTAATCTGCTTGTCATAAATAACATTTAAGAACTACAATTAGAATAGCAGAAATTAGGTCAGGTTTGAAAATGATAACATATTTCAAACAATATCGAAGCTATGACGCGCTAATACGGTCTGCTTCAGGGCAGATGTCAGTCTTTTAATAGCAATTAAGCTAAACAGTTTTAATAGTAGTCGCTTCGTGACGCCTGCGCGTTGGAAAAACTGATGTTTGAAGAGAGTGACAATTGGGTTATATAGTTTATATAGTATTGCTGTGAAGAAGATACAGCAATTGAAAAATAGCTATAAATAGGGCTGCTTAGATAATTAATCTAAACATTCTCACTACTGCCGTGATCTGACTTGGATGTTCTACTCCCAAACTCCACGGCTGTAGGTGATTCGTATTTTGATTTTGCTTGACGGCTTAGGGACTAGTGATTCAGTCCCCTGAAGAAACATCCAGAGTTTGAATTCACGGTTCGAGATTCTCTGGGCCTGTGCATTATTATATGGAACATTTTATTTTTAGATTAATGTATCTATAGTTGTATTTGTATTTAGATTTATGGAGGAAGGTCTCGAAGGATGTTTAGATATGTTGATGCTCTGTGCCTGTTGCCTCTTTATATGTACCCTAAAACGCACATTGCCCGTGCCAGACATCTTATCTATTTCCATCCAGATTCCTTATTACAACAATGTAAGAAAGTTATGTCGTTATTACAACATGTTTGAGTTTATTAGCTTTGTTATGTTAATGTAGAATCTATATTGTTTTCCTCTTATGTGGTCTGGCGAAACGACCTATTAATTCATACAATGCTGCTTGGTGGATTTATACTCCTGGAGTCGTTTGTTACTCCGGCAGGCATCTCCATGGGTATTAAGCTGCGGACAGAGTTTTCCCATATTATGAGTAATTAGATTACACAGATATAGGAAATTTGTTAAATGTATAGCTATTATTATCCCGACGTGTCATTCGCAGTATCGGAGATCTGCCTGAAATCCGCTGTTCTCGACCATGGGTCAAATAGATCAAGTGGATAGGCGCTTTAAATTTAGATCCCACCACACCTAACTGCATATACTTAGGGACGCTAAATTAAGCGTGAATGAACGTTCCCTTAGTGATGAACGGAAACGTATGAGGGTTAGCTGTTAGGTTCGAGTAAATCGTAGTATTTACTCAGGTTTGAGACGATATTTCGTTCTAGTCCAGTAATAATCCATTGTGCGGTATTGCTACTTTGTTTATATTTTAGTTAAATCCCTTCAGTGAGTCCATACTGAGTTAGTGTACATTCTCTTTGTTATGAACAAACTGTAATGTTTGTTAACACGCTGAGGCTATATATATAGGGCTTGAATTTTCACTTAGGTTAGAGAATAACTTCGACGCCAGACCAGTCGGACGTGTATTGATACACGGTTCATATAGGTAGGATTTATTCAGTTATTCGAACCCAGAATAAAGCTGAGGTCATCTTACATTTTTATCTAAAGTTATAGAAAAGGCAGTTGCTTTCCATCTAAACAAATATTTAATCAATAATAACCTTAATGAATCACTACAGTCTGCCTGTAAAAGTGGTCACAGCACTAAAACAGCCTTGGTTCGATGGAAAAATGATATTATGATGTCAATTGATCAAAGTAAGCCAGTAATACTTGTTCTTCTGGACCTGTCTGCTGCATTTGATACAGTTGACCATAATGTACTTTTCTCTTAGGTTAAAAGACATGTTTGGTCTGTCAAGTAGAGTACTTGAATGGTTTAGATCCTATCTGGAACAACGCTCCCTGAGAGTGTCTGTTCATGGTATTTTATCTGACATTCAGTTTTTGTTATCTGGTGTACCGCAGGGTTCAGTCCTTGGTCCTCTGGTTTTCACAATGTATACCCGTCCTGTTGGGATCATTGCGCAGCGATATGGGATTAAATATCACTTGTATGCTGATGACACACAGCTGTATATATCACTAGATCCTGACAATGAGTTAAATTTCTCCTCTTCCTTGAACAATTTAGAACATTGTATTGCCGATATCCGGCTATGGATGACTCAAAATCTTCTAAAACTAAATGATAATAAAACAAATATTTTATATTTGGCATCACCACATTGTATTAAATCCCTAAAGACATGTCACATCAGTATGCCGAGCTGCCTACTACCATCTTAAGAACATCCACTGTTTAAAAGCATTCTTGACACAAGAATCACTTTTAACTGTAGTTCATGCCTTTGTTACATCTCGTATAGACTATTGTAACTCCCTGTTATATGACATATCTGATTATAACATTAATCGCCTTCAGCGAATTCAGAATAGTGCAGCTCGCATTGTAACAAATACTAGAAAATATGATCATATTACCCCAATTCTTCAAAAACTACACTGGCTACCTGTTAGACAGCGTATCCATTTTAAGATTCTGTTAATAACTTATAAATCTATTAATGATATGGCGCCAGAATACCTGTGTGAACTGGTTTCCATTAGAAAGTCATCCCGAAAACTCAGGTCATCCAGTCAGATACTATTGCAGGTGCCAGTGTCTCGGCTCAAGTCATATGGTGATTGTGCGTTTAGTGTTGCAGCCCCCACTTTGTGGAATAAGTTGCCGCCAAATATTAGAAATTCGTCGTCTCTTGGAAATTTCAAGTCTCTTCTAAAAACACACCTATTTAAGGTCGCTTTCACAGATAAATAATTATTATCTTTTAAATCATTACAGGGTTTTTACAGACATTATTTGGGGTATTATTAAATTACATATTATTTGTACAGCGCCTTTGAATGGCTCCTGCTTTATTAAATATACATTATTATTATTATTATTATTATCTGGGGTGTCGAAATGCTTTATATACAGGTTTCTTTTGGACCACAGAAAATTACTGTTGAATGTAAACTGTTTGTTGAGAGCTGTGGTATCAAATGGTATGTTTTTTTACGTGCTTCCGCTTTTTGTACGTAGCCTGCATGTAGCCGCTTTCCTGTGGGGGTGACATATTTATCGCGTACGAAAAGCGAATTAGCTGGTTCCCACAGGCTGATGAGTAGACCAGACACATGCTTAAGTATACGCACACATTTATCAATATGTGGAGGTATGGAACATTTTATTTTTAGATTAACGTATGTATAGTTGTATTTAGATTTATGGAGGTAGGTTTCGAAGGATGTTTAGATATGTTGATGCCTGTTGCCTCTTACTATGTACCCTAAAACACACACAGATATATATACGAGTTATATGTGTAAAATTATGTTTCATCATGTCAATTTATCATCGATTATCACACACAACAATCACAGGCCATGCCATGGTCCGTTCTTTTTTTAGTTATTTAGATATATACATATACAGCTATTATAACGTAACCATGACACAATTCATTAGACACATTTCACTATATATATATATCTATATATTTACCATTTCCGTTTATCATACATTAACTAAAAAGTTTATTTAGAGTTTATACCTCAACAGTATAGACCAATATAGGCCTGTCTTGTTAAGAACAAAGAATATACATATTTAATATTAACAATGTTTTTGTGTTTGAGTTCACATGTTAGCATTAAAATTCTGTTGCGACGAACTTTTACAGTTGTCACGTTTGCAATTTTTAGATCTATTGAATTTGCAAGTGATCTGTCAAAATTATTATTAGACAGACCTTAGTCGCGAATGGACGTTGATTTATTAAAATTGGCACTTACAGAAACCAGACTGAATTTATTTCTGATCGGGTGTGAAATGACCTGTTACCATTTCAAACCAAGTGATTTTTTTTATTTCTTCGAACTATTCATATGAATAGTTGCGAGAAATATTCAGTGCATCCTTTACACAAAGAGTTTAACTAACGGTACATGTTAAAATTAAAATGTCCACAACATAATTACGTATCATATATGAAACGTATATGAAAACAAATTATGTGAATTATGAATGATATAGAGATAGCTTTGATAACACATATACAATTCAATAACATTTTATCTGAAACAAATATAGAACTAGATAGATCTTGAGCCTACTGCTTGGCTTACATTGTTGACGTGAAACACCGAGGTATCTCTTAGTGATCACAGGTCATCACACTAATTCCAAACTGGCTTGGCTTGCATTTCCCCATACAATGATACCATAAGACAGAAATGGATTAATTAGAGCGAAGTACAAAGTACTTAGACTTTCAACCGGGAGAAAATTCTTAATCTGATTTATAATAAAAAGAGCTCGGGATATTTTAATATTTATATGATCTAAATGATACTTCCAAGTTAAACGCTCGTCCAAGTATATACCCATAAATTTGTGGTTTGATCGTTGAATTCTTGGTCTAAAGACTATGTATTTTGTCTTAGTACGGTTCAAGGATAGACGGTTGGCACAAAACCAATCAAATAATTCAGCAAACTTGGAATTGGCCTGATTAAAAAGTTCATCTAGGTCTGAGTCAAAAACATATAATGATGTTTCGTCAGCAAAGGGTGGAATATGACCATTGGTGTATTATCAAATATCAGTTACAGTCAGTCAAACCACTCCAAACCGTATTGTCATTTGCAGAGTCGCTAGACCAACTATTCGTTACGAGTGATGCTTTTTTAGAACATTTATGCAATAACAACAAGATGAACTAACATGTTTTAATTACATGTCATCAACATGTTAAAAGATAATATTTTTATTATGTTTTGGATTCAAATTTTCTCTACTTTAGAAAAGAGAGGACTTAACATATAGTGAGTAATAGACAATCACAATATCATTGCGATCATTTGTATTCCTTGGATTAACGCTGTAAAGATAGATACATAGATATTTATTTCAATCTATGGCATATATCAGTACCTAATTGTGAATAATTCATAACTTAAATAGGTTTACGATACATTTTGGGGCTACGCCGCAGAAATAGTCTACAAAAACGTAATTTGTTTATTTGTATGTTGAATATTTCAGCTAATTTAGGACATGTTAAGACTTTAAGCGTGATCCTACGAGATGTGACATCGGTCATGTTTGTTATCATTACATTCTGTAAAAACAAAATGATAATAATATTATTATTAATAATAATAATGGCTAAAATTGCAGTTATTTTACATGGCTGGCAACCTGAAAGAAGGAGACGCATATGGTCTGTAATTTAAAGTTTCATCACGGGAACTAATTCTAAATAAATTTAAAATTTAGAATATATGGCATATTCGATGGAGAAAACTATACCAGTTGCTTGGTTAGATGAAATAACCCTCCTACTATAGTGCTCCTACCGAGCACCTCGTCCTCCGGGTTCAGGTGGGCATGGGGTTAACAACTGTATCCCCTAAAAACAAGCCCGTTACGGAAACGTATACAACAATTACAACTACCACAATGGGCCCCATGGACCTGAGCGAGGCATCTGCATGGGGCGAGGCTCAGGCCGTAACAAAGAATATGACCTTGTGGAGGAACATTGTTATTGTAGCCTTAAGTCCCACTTGGGGACGAAGAGGATAAGAAGAAGGAGAAACATTACGTGTTAATAGATTGTCCGACAGAGTATCTCGGATTCCTATTAGCTTCAATCAGCTTCTGATATTGAAGTCTCTAGGGAGGAAACAGTCTGCACCATTTGATTTCTTAATAGAATTAGAGATGTTGAATTTCATGCATGTCTGGTCAGTGACAAAATCCTATGAGCTATGTGTATTTTGGATGCACATTTATTTATACTTATATAATTTCACCATTTGCCAATAGAATATAGTTTAATATGTTTTCGATAGGTAATGGTCTTTACTAAATGTGTTGTAACTACTAGGACGCATTTTGATGACAATAACTTCCGGGTTTTGCTCGATGATTTTATTTATCAGGTGAAAACAATTACGATTGTCTATTAAAGGAGCGAGATTTAAATAGAATTTGTTAGATTTAATTATTATTGTTATTGTTGATGTTATAATTTGATGATCTTTCTATTTCTATTTGAGTAGAAGCCATCTGTTCAGTATGAAATGTTCAAGGTCAGTAAAATTCAAGCTAAAATACTCTTGACCCTACTAAATCAGAATATCACAATAAACAGATCAGAACACCCAAGGAAAATCAAAGGACTATTTTCAGTTTTGTGAATAAAGGTTTACATAAACGTTAGACTGTCTTTTCAAATATGATCAACCCAGATAAAGACATGGTACATAGTTTTAATAACTTCTTCTATCAAAAGATATTAAATGTATATGGTGGGCTCCTCCAAGCACCTTTTCACGGGATTCATCATTCACAGAAGAGTCCTGCATGTCTATGATGGATACATTTGAGCCTTTTCCAGAGACTGATACCAAACGATTGCTGAAAGGTCATCCAATGCTATCTGTGCAGTTGACCTTATGCCTACATGGCTTGTGAATGAGTGTCTGGATCTTCCGATAAGCCCGATCAAAAACATAGTTAATAAATCATTATCTCTGGCTGTTTTTCAGATCCATGAAAGCTACCCTTGTAAATCCATTAATACAGAAATACAGTATTGACTGTAATATTCTAAACAATAACAGACCTTATTTAATGGTATAGAAAAGGCAGTTTCTTTTCATGTATACAAATATTTAATCAATAATAACCTTAATGAATCACTACAGCCTGCATCTAAAATTGGGGGCGCCTCCGTGGTCTAGCGCTAGCGTGTTGAACCACAGCTAACTATCACCCGTGTTTCAATTTCGGTGAGACCATATCTGAAGGTTGTTTCATCTTAGACTTCCCTTCATTACCTTTGGAGGTCGCTCGGTCCAATTAGCCTACCATGTGCACACAAGTGGCCGCAAAACTTACCTTAGTTACACATTATATATCTAACTGATATATATATATATATATATATATATATATATATATATGTGTGTGTGTGTGTATGTGTGTGTGTGTGTATTTGCTAGATTGTAATTAATATATTACTGTTATGGATAGTATTTGGTTGATATCTCCGCTTTTATTTTTTCACTGTTATCATTGTTGGCAAACATCTGGTAGAATTCAGTTAATCTATAAATTTCGGAGGAAATACATAAATATCAAAAGCAAGCAACAAACTCCCGTCAACGTCAAGATTTTACCAACTACAACCCCCCCCCCCTTATTTCTGCATGTTTTATTTAAATCCATTCTAAATGAATGCGTGGTATATGTGACATATGCAAGTATTTAATATTTACTATGCTTAGCGATTGATGGCCATTCAAGACATCTTTATGATGAAAATGATGATGTTGGTGATGATGATGACTTTGACAAAAATAGATGATTTAGGAAATTTACAGTGTTGAGAATAATAGACACTTCGAGTGGATTCGAATATTGAGAAAGGTATATTTTAATAGGCATTTCTAAATTGTTCAGAGAATCCCAACATTAAATTTCATATGATCATGATACCTATTTGAAACGAACTTCAACAAATGATAGAGCTAATACTGTGCTTTCCATTTCAAAGTATGAATAACACCAGACATTTTGGTGAAAATAACTTATTGAGTATTTTTCAAGTACTGCAAGATATTTATTGTCTGCAAGTTATACACACGCCTTGGAGCTGGCCGAAGGCAACTCCACAAGGAAACATGAAGACAGATATGAACTGGATTTGAACCCACGAACTGGACGTTTCCAATCCACGATTTAAACTAATGGGCTATCAGAGTTCCTACCCGTGTTTATCCCTAAATAGATTACTACAGACATAAATAGGAGTCACATTCACAATGTCACATGGACGTTTGCAGTGCGACATTTTAACTATTTCACTATGAGAGTGCCTCTAGTTGTATTTGTGTTATGGTTAAGATTTCTGTATTTAGTACTGTTTTAGTGGTTCCCAAACTGTTTTGGCTTGCCTTTCCCTTAAACCCTAACACCCCCGCACATTATGATACATCTTCTTGTTGACATTAGGTATACCATTAACTAAAAATAACCAATTTAATATTGTATACACACATATATTATGAATTGCAAAAATATAACACGACAGGAAGTCTAATGGCTTTATTTGAGAATACACACATATAATACGCACCAGTTTATCTTATAATTGGTGCTGCTAGAAATCTATATTTCAGGTATTCCACACTATATTACCTATGATTCTTATTATATTGAGGCCATATTTTATTCTAGAACAAAAATATATGTTTATATATCACCTGTAACTTTGACTTCTGTTTTAAGGGGATTGATGTGCTTGGTGTTTCTCAACATCAGGAATTAAGAAGAAATTGTAGATTCCCACGTTCAGTGATCCTCAATCTGTTCCTTTGCTTCCTTTGCTTGGAAACTAGCTGGACAACTGCACTGAAGCATCATTCCACTAAATATGATGTTGGGAAGGCAATAAAATACATCTTTAATTTGTTCCACAGTGCAGCGTAGCGGTCAGAAGTGTTTTTTTTTCTAAACAACATTCTTGATATGATTTTTAAATTTTGGCCTCAGCTCAATATCATTTTGGATTGAAATCATTTCTTCCTCCATATTCCATATTTCTTCCTTGCTTAAATCTAGGAATATATTGATCATCCGATTTGGTATCTCGTGCAATACAGAACCTGGAATATGTCAGACATGTATCGGTGCAGCTCATCCGGTGTGCACAATATATTTGAAGTTATCTTCTCCTCCACACTAGCAAGCTTGGCCTATGTTAAGCTTGAATAACTAACTATAAGTTGGACAAAAATGTGAAGAGGGCTGATTTTGTCCTGACAATGTTGACTTCATATCCTTGCACTTGTAAATAAACTTAATTGAACTTGGTGAATTAAGGTGTTATATTGATATGCGTCATCCTTCCAATAATCAGTTTTATATTCAGTATTCTTACCCCATAGCCTCACTTGTGACCGTATACAATGAATTGTATTAATGCCTGCTTTGATTAATCAGTGATGAGTAGAGAAGGTGTACGTAAAACTTCATTCCGGTTCATCTGTGACCGTCTCCTCCTGGAGATTATTAAAGCATAAATATCATATTGTTTGGATGTAGAAATATAGATGATTTGTTCATTTGAATGGATTCAGTGGCACCAATAAAATGGTTACTGCGATATATTATACAGTCAGAATCCGTTAATGTCGGATAAACGAGAATTGCGGAATGTCGAGTCCGTGAAATACCGGTAGTCTCTTTCACACATTTTTAAATTATAACTTGTAACTTGTTGAAGTTTGTGGTAGAGACCCCAGGCTGTCGCCTATTGGGCATAGCCACCTGGTGTTGATTTCTGTTATTGTGACGATTGGCGAACTAGGATTTGTTTAACATGGTGGCATCTTAGTTTACTATAAAAGTCACTTTCGGAAGAAAAAAAACCTTACCAGTTGCGTGGTTGGACTAAAACCTCCTCCTACTATAATGTCGCGGCCGGGAACCTCGGGCCTCCCGAACAGCATGGACTATGGGTACGGAAGCCCCACGCTCTTATCCACTAGTCCACAGGGGCGATCTGCTCTGTCCTTGGTATATGTAGGGATCTTTCTGGAGAAGTGGAGTTATGATGTCTGGTAGGAATGTTGATTTCCTTATGAGCAAAGCGGTCTGGAAGTTTGTGGTCTTCCGGGCGGAGATGACCGTTAAGTATTCTTCGGTGCTTCGGGTAGGCTGGACAGTTAAGCAGATAATGTACCGGGTCGTATACTTGTTGACAGTGCCAGTATAGTGCTAGGGGTGACGGGCCGGTGAAGGTTCTTGTGTAAGCCCAGAAACGTAGTTTAAATCATAAAAATATACCTCCATATTTAAACTAATATTCAACAACCGTGCGCGACATACGGAATGGCATGGAAGCTATTGATTATTTTGATGTTTGTTAATTACAGACACTATAAAGAAATTCTCGTGTCACTCGTCCATCAGATTAACTCATGATCTGCTCATTTGAAAGATCACACATTCGTGTTTGTAATTAGCCATGAATATTTTCGTATTGACGGTTTTTAGAGGTCATTTTACATTGAAATGTAACATTTTGTTGTCCAAATGAAGTGTCGGAGTCGGAACGCGGAACATGATTTTGACGGATTAAAGATTCATTCATAATGGAGCTAAATCCGTCACAGGCAATAATGTGTCGGGTGGTGGATTTGTCGGATAAACGATGTCCGGATTAAAGGATTCTGACTGTATATTAATTTCAGAAGCTGGAGTGCTGCAACCATTGCGCAACATGGGCGTCAGATATAATATATAGATAGATCATTTTGATGGAGTAATGACTGTAAAAATGCATAGTATCATTACTGAAATTGTTGTGATTATGAATACCTTTTAATTGATGCATTATCATAGTCTTTAGCCAGTTTTCATACTTTTTGAGCAACAAAAAATATGATATCCTCAAACCTATTTCCAACATTAACAAATACATTATTAAATCGCATTGAAATTCAAACATTAGGTTATGTTTTGTATGAATAAGTCAAATTATGTCAACCTATTCGTCCCCTCCTGTCTCTTTTTGTGGTCAGACTTTGAATTGAAATGGATGCTCTACACTTAAATTACAGTTTATTGTGTTATGAATTTAAATATCACAGTCAAACAAATTCAGCCAAAAGTCAGTGATGTACTAACGTTTTGAATGAAATCTTTAAAAACTATCCCGATAAGCATTTATTTGATAAAAATGCTGATGTTTGGAGGATATATAAGTTTGTGAAATTGATCAGGGTTAGTCACAAGTGATACACAGTTATAATTATATCCCAGCTACCTGTAGTAACCTCCCCTTCCACTTCAGGCATCCACATTTCTAACACAATACTATAATTTGGCAATCAGTTTGTTGGTTAGTAAATTTTCCAGGTCTTCAAATCCATGCGCGCAAAATATAGTGCCTTATTTGCTTGTTGCGGTAGCTTGAACCAAATCGAATGGTGGTTATTTATTAGTTGATGTAAATAATGTGGCTCCATTAGGACAGTCTAGGTTTATTTTTAAGTACCATACATAACATTATCCTAACTGAGTATATATATATATATATATATATATATATATATATATATATACGTGTTCTCCGATGGTCTAGTGGTTAAGAACCCTGCACTTAGTGCCAAGGTCTAAATTTTACCAGACATTAATTTCTCGGCTCACAACATCTTGGGTTGGTGAGCACGTTAAATATCGCTGCCATCTTAACTGAATGATTAAAGATAAAGGTGGGACTTTAAAGACCCCGTGAGGACGTAAACACCTTGGCAGTGATCACCATCAGGGTATTTCGGTTTCATCTTTCCGTACTGCTCCCCTGTGAGAGGCTGTGTTGAAGAAGCGACAGTTTGGGGATTCTTCCCGAAAAGCAAATCAATCAATCATACTATATATACGTAAGAACATTTAGACAAAAGTCTTAAGTCGCGCTGAATATGATATTAGTTGAGATTATGGTTGGGACTACGATTGGGACTATGATGCTTACTCATTAAAATTGTTTTTGTTTAATTATTTTAAACCTATAGTTATATGGGTCGAAGTCATACAGAGGAACAAACTTTAAAGTCCACGGAGCGCAGCTTTTAAACATATACAGGTAGTCGTCGATTTTAACACCGGCTGTACAACTTAAATATGATTATAACGTCACTACACAGTATAATATACGTAAGTTAATTATAACATAGGCTCACTTATGACCAGGTCAACTTACGACCAATCAACGTTCTCATATTTAGATAATGAATTACACTAAAGATCAGTTGCTGGCCTTAAGACCTCATGGTCGTAATACCATTTGTTTAACGTTGCTTCCAGGTAGTGGAAACCATCCAAAGCGGATTGGGTCTGATGCAAGTAATTTGATCCTTGCGCCATCAACTCTATATAGTGGCACAGATGTTCAAACTGTAAGTATTATTCTAACAAATTGTCAGTCGATCTGTAAAAACTATTGTGAAGTATCTGATTCTGTTAAAGATATGTATCTTGATGCTCTTGTCATTACAGATACTTGGTTGACTGTTAATGTTTCAGACCAGAACATTGTTGGTCGGCATTCTTCTCCGTGATTTTTTAAAGTGTGAAACTCATTTACGCTTTCAGGCTAATTAATTATCTACTGACCTTTGTATCTGGGGGGCGGTAGGGGGGGGGGGGTGTTCGTGTAGCTATTATCTACCGATTACACCAAACTGACAAATAGCCTGGAAGCTGCAGATTTCGTCAAGGAGTTTTCGGAAGTTGTTGACTCTCTTGCTACAAACAGCAACTATAAGCCGATTGACAAGGATACTCTTATTCCTGATCTGCTCTGGTATTGAATCCACGGGATGATTTGGATCATGTTTTGGATCTCGATAATAGTACATTGAGGGACATTGTAAAAGAGTATGCACCATTAAGGACAAAGGAAATGTCAAGAAGACCACTGCTTCCATGGTATAATAAGAACATACAAGCTGCAAAGAGACACATAAGGTATTGTGAGTGGCTGTGGATCACGATCGGTTTGTGTATTCATTATTCAAGGTCAGTAAAATTCTAGTTAAAATTACCCTTGCATATGTTAAATCAAAGAATCCAAGGGAAATGAAGGGACTGTTTTCAGTGTTGTGAATAAAGTATTACATAAAATCAAACAGTCCTTCCAAATAATATCAACCCCGATAAAGATATGAGCCATTATTTTAATAACTTCTTCTGTCAATATTAAATGTACTTGGTCGGTTCCATTCCAGTACTTTATCAGAGGGAATGCCATTGATAGAAAAGTCTTGCATATCCAGGATATTCGGTTACTGAAAAGGTCATATAATGCTGTCTTTGGAGTTGACCCTATTCCGACATGGCTTGTGAAACAGTGTCTGGATGTTCGGATAGGCCCGGTTACAAACATTAAATCATTAACATTGGGTGTTTCTCCAAGATCCATGAAAGCTGCCCTTGTAAAACCATTTATTAAAAAAAAAACAGTATGGACTTTCATTTTCCAAACAATTGATAAAGGGTAGTTGCTTTCCATCTACACAAATATTTACTCAATATTAACCTTAATAAAACACTACAGTCTACATATAAAAGTGGCCACATCACTAAAAATGTCTTGGTTCGGGTGATCACGAACGACAGTATTATTAATTCTTCTGGACTTGTCTGCTGCATTTGATACAGTTGACTATAAGGTACTTTTCTCTACGTTGAAAGACATGTTTGGTCTGTCAGGTAACGAACCTGACTGGTTTCGATCCTATCTGGAACAATGCTCCCAGAGAGGGTCTGTTTATGGTATTTTATCTGACGTTCAGTTATTATTATCTGGTGTACAACAGGGTTCAGTTGTTGGTCCTTTGATTTTCTCATTCTATACCCATCCCCCTGAGATCATGCGCAGGGATATGACATTAAATATCACTTGTATGACACACAGCTGTATATATCACTAGATCCTGACAATTAGTTATATTTCTCCTCTTCCTTGAATAATTTAAAACATTGTATTGTTGATATTCGGCTTTGGATGACTCAAGCTTTTCTAAGATTAAATGATAATAAAACAAATATTTTACATTTGGCATTACCGCATTGTGTTAAACACCAGCATTACAGATAGGTGCATCTCCGATTACACCTAATGGGTCAGTACAAAATCTAGGGGTTATTTTTGACTAATATATTAACATGTATGAACTCGTCACACCAGTAAGTCGAGCTGCCTACTACCATTTTAAGAACGTCCACTGTTTAACATTTTTTTTACATAAGAAGCACTTGTAACTGTAGTCCACGTTTTTATAACACCTTGTATAGACTATTGTAATTCCCTGTTATAAGGTATATCTGATTATAACATCAATTGACTTCATTGAATTCAGAATAATGCAGCTCACATAGTGACACATACTCAATAATACATCATTTGATCCAGATTCTTCAAAACTACTCTAGGTACCTGTTAGGCAGCGTATCCATTTCAAGACTTTATTAATATCTTCTAAATCTATCAGTGATATGATACTTAAATACCTGTGTGAATAGTTGTCCATTAGTAAGTCATCTAAAAACTCAGATCATCAAGTCAGATACCTGCATTTAGTATTACAGCCCCCACTTTGGGGAATAGGTTGGCGGCAGATATTAAAAATGGGTGTTCTAAACTTTTAAAATCCGTTCTAAAAACAGAATAAATATTTTTTAAATCCCTTATAGCGATTTACAGATATATTATTTGGGGTATTATTATATTACATATTATTTGTACAGCGCCTTTGAGTGACTCCTGCTAGTAAGGGCGCTTTATTAAATTTACACTATTGTTATTATTATTATTTATCAAGGTCGTATGTCGAGGACGACCGTTATATGTATATGTATGTATGTGTGTTGTTTGTGTGTGTGTGTGTGTGTGTGTGTGTGTGTGTAGGCGGGGGGGGGACGTTTCTGTGTGTGATTGAAGCTGAAATCAACATTACAGTCTCCCGGTTTGTTTGATAAATACAAAGGTCGGTTTCGTTTTTAATTATTCACGATCGTATCACTCGTCACATACTGATAACAACAAAAATGGCCCACAGCCCATTCGGTAATGGTTTACATATACTGCGCAGTAGTTGATTCCGAGTCGGTAGGGAACAGGTGTTAGTTTACCGTGTGTTATGGCCTCACCACTGTTCGCCCCAGTTTCCTTCGCCACGCCTTTTATTTGATACCACTACCCCGTGTGGGCAGTCTACGGTTTGTTCGGGTTGAAAACCAGCCCCCTCGTCCGCAAAACTTAATTTTCTAGTACAAGTACAAAACCTCGCCCACATATAATCATCGATATACGATCTGAACCTAGAGGCGGGTTTAACATATGGGCCTTAGATTATATACGCCGGCCTAAAGTAACAGGCTCTAACTGGCCGTATCAGGTGTGTATGGCCGCCGCTCAGGTATTCGTCGGGCCCCTATCATCGGCTAGTTTGTTGTTGTATAGGATGTTAGCCCACATTTCGAATGTTTTACTGTGATATGCGTTCGTTGCCTGTCCGACGACAGTACAGCGATAGACAGGATCAATCACATATGCAGTTGGTTTCAGTTCACATAGGCCTTTATGAGAGAATTGTTTAGCCAAGAAGTATAGAAATTACCGGTTTCTGACAAACTGTAAGTAATCAATGTAGTTTAATACTTAATTATCTACGTAAGAATATTTGTATGTTTGTAATAATGTCAGTGCCATTTAGCGTATATGTATGTATATATGTTATATATATATATATATATATATATATATATATATATATGTGTGTGTGTGTGTGTGTGTGTGTGTGTATGTTTGCGCGTTTGTGCGCATGTGGGTGTGTGTGCGTTTACATCTACACGTAATATATATGTGTGTATGTAAATGTATGTATGCCTGCAGGCGAGGGTCATTATATGCATTTATGTATCTATCCATCTATCTATCTATCTATCTATCTATCTATCTATCTATCTATGTATTTTTCTGCTTTCTGTTTGTCTGTCTATCTCATCACACGACTGCCATGATCTGACTTCGGTGTTTTATACCCAAACTCCACGGCTGTAGGTGATTCGTATATTGATTTTGCTTGGCGACTTAGGGACTGGTGAGACATTACACATGTCTTAGCAAGAAAAGTCGCCACTCTGGATTCAGTCTCCTGAAAAAAACGTCCAGAATTTGAATTCACGGTTCGAGATTCTCTGTGCCTGTGCCTTATTATACACAGCTAAAACACAGCTAAAACACACAAACACACACACACACACACACACACGCACACACACACACACACATACACACATACACACACATATATATATATACACAACATATATATATATAAATATATATATATATATATATATATATATATATATATATATATATATTATATATATATATATATGCTCCTTATCTCACCAGGACTGCGCCTAAGAACTCTCTTAATTCATTTGAGTTTGTGTATTTGTGTAGTGTGGTGAAAAGATTTTGTAAATCCAAAGCTTATAGATATCTGATAATCGGATATAGATATGATTATTCTCATATATAAGATATCCATATATATATATATATATATATATATATATATATATATATATATATATATATATAACATATATATATATACAAATTAGGTTTGTAACACAGATGACAAAGATGAAGGATTCAGAAACAAGACTTCTGCTGGGAGACTCCGAATCGTTAGACTTAACAGAACCAACAAACAGTCCCGGTACTATCCCATCGTATAACGCTACAGACAAAGTGAGCGACATATTGTCAAACGACGGGTTGATTAATAACAAAAAATGCCTGTCATCCGATATCGAGGTGACACATTTCCAGCGACAGGTAACTAACTAACTTATTTTATTCAGTAGTGCGGAGTTAAATAAATAATAGCAAATTCTAAACTTGGAATCTGACAGTCGGTGGGAAATGCAGTAGCATGGACCTGGGTATCGGGGGGAAGTTATGTTTTGACACTGCGGTGGCTGATACAACACAAAGTTTTCTGTTATAGAACGCGTGCTACTTATTGTTTAAAGGTAGCAAGGGTTTAGAAATTTTATTTAATCTACAAGATAATTCCAACTTAATTACTCGGGATTTGGGAACACAAAGTAAAGGATTTTTTTGTAATCATTATGTGGGTAATTCGTAAACCTTCAGAACACGTTTTGACAGCGCTGCGAATATATATATATATATATATATATATATATATATATATATATATATATATATATACAGAAAAGCACATGTGGTGAATCTATGACAATAGGCTGGGAGAATGTCACGGTCCAGGTGGATATGCCATCAGAAAAAGGTGGGCTGCTATCTTGTTGCAAGATAGGGAAGGAAAAAGTAAAGAAGACGATCCTAGACGATGGTAAGTTAGAGATCAGATTCGCGAGGAAGCGATTTATTTCAATGTGAACGCCTTCATCGAAGCTGGTAGACCAGCATCAATAGTCACGTATAATTGAAGATTACTGGATTGATACGCTGACCTTGGCTATGCTATTTTTGTTTATTCTAGTGAGCGGCATAGCCAAAGCTGGGTCGTTGCTGGTTATAATGGGCGCCAGGTGAGGTGGATTAAGAAAATTATCAAATAAAATTAAATGGTGGTAGTTTTTGTTTAGTGACAGTGGCATTCAACCGCCAGCAAAATATATGTTATGTAATGTTACACATTTAGTCTTATACGAACGAAATTAAATATAAAACGTTTTCGTTTCAGTGGTTCTGGAAAGACAACACTTCTCAATTGTCTGACGCGGCGTAATTTACGATTACTGGAGGTATTGTCTTCGCGTCCGCTTTTAAAGATTACTACTTAAATATGATGGGAATTGTGTTGCTATCTTTGGAGAATGTTAAACTGTTAGAGAATGTCATGCGAAAGTAAGGATGAAAACACACGGCTGTCACGAAAATTTAATTTTTTCCTTCAGGTTGAAGGTACTATTCTGGTGAATGGAATAAACATTGGAGAGAATATCAGTGGAATATCTGGCTACATCCAGCAGGATGATCTCTTTATAGGGACTTTAAGTGTTAGAGAGCATCTGTGGTTCAATGTAAGTAGAGCTTTACACCTCAGGACTGTGATATCCGTGTTGGACATTCACTTTGATGGTTCCACCGTATTATCTATTAGTTTGACTGGCCTGACGCCTAGGGGACCCACAAGGTCTAGGAGCCGGTACATTGTTTTTCTAAAGCACTATTGCCAACGCCTCGGGGTTCTTATTATTAAAGAATCCTTGTACATGTATATATGTATTTATTCATATATACACTCTCATATATATATATATATATATATATATATATATATATATATATATATATCGCGAAATCAGTGAAATGTTCTGTCACTGATTCACTCAGGAGTTTCATGAAATCCTTAATTTTGTCATTGATTCCATGAAATCACCCCAAAAGGAGTCCAGGTATTTCATGAAAACACTCATGCCTATGCCATCTTATAGACTAGCTGCAGTCAATCCAACATATATACGAAATACCACTCCACAATCACTGGTTAATGTTAGGTTGTGTTATTGTGTGCAATTTAATAACAACAGTTTTATCTGAATATTGTTTATTAAAACCAACAACTACAAGTACAGACACCACATTCAAATAACTTTGTATAGTATTAAAGTAGTGATTAAGAGAGAAAAAAGCCTAATCTCTAAGTCCGGCTCAAATATTTAGTCCAGTTGCTACATATTGTACACGGTAATTACATTTACAATGAATTCGGACCCATTGTCAGATTGAAGCACTACTGGTACACCAAGTAGTAAGAAAATATCCATCAGGTGTATGGCAACCTCTGCCTCACGCTTGGAAGTGATAGCTCGAATTACACACAACTTTGTCATGTGGTCCTGATGGGGCATGGACTGCATATCAATGAGGTCCACCTGACCTCTGGACTTGAAATCACTCGTAAGAAGAAGCTTCACAACAACCCCTGTAACAGTAGGCCTCTTCTTCTTTCTCTGACACTAAATACAATAAGACTTGTAAAGTTCAAATGATCTTGCAGTGATGTTTGCCCATCTTGTGTTTACATCTTTGTCATCCTGTCCCTGCCACGATGGCCAGTAGCAATGTGGGTTATTTTGATTACATTGAAGGTATCTTCAATAGTAACATAGTAGACAGGTATCTCATCTGTACCTTTTCGTTTCTTGAATACTTAAATCGTATTAAGGGTATTCTTCAAGAGAACACCAAAATGAAAATAGGTCTATGTACTACGGCCTAGTGCCTACCATACCAGAGTCAGGCTGTCAGCTGTTGTGGGATGAATGTTTGAAATACCGGAGAAGTGCGAATTACCTAAAGTATATGAACTCGGCAATCGGTAAACACGGCCCTGGCTATATGTCAGTACCATAAAATAATCAGTAATACTGTTTTCAAATACTACAGGCCGTATTACGTCTAAAAGATATATCAGACGTCGATAGAGAAGGACGGATAGAACAAGTTCTGGTTGAGGTAAGTCCACGATGTACCAACTACGTCAAATGAATTGTGCAGCTGTTGCTTTTTATATTACATAATTCATCTTACTTACATATGATCAATATTAAACCATGTACATACTTAATATGCTACGATAAAGTTATTGACTATATATTCCAACCATTGTGGAATAACAACATCTTTCCTTTCATTTGAAATAATATAATTTTACCTTTACACAGTAATGAATGTGATAAAATTATAAATGTCATTTTGTGAGCAGCAATGAAACATGTTATTTTTATCTTTTATATGGAAGGTTTCGTATTTTGCAGATGGGTTTGAAAAAATGCGAAAACACCAACATCGGTGAGCCGGGTTTTAAAGAAAGGAATATCTGGAGGTGAAAAGAAACGACTTGCTTTCGCTGCCGAGGTACAATTAATTCGCTTACAAATTTGGATTACAAATGAATACATTGATGCGCCTCTTGAAAGCTAAATGGAATTACTATTTAAAGACTCCGGCCTTACTATTATGTTAGGAATAGAATAGAAATGTATACTATATTTAATTACAAGAATATGCTGGATTAGAATTTCCAACAGCTCTCAAACCGACCAGTTACTTTTTCTTTAACCTTCACTGAACGTTTCAGTTGCTGACCAAGCCATCCATTTTGTTCTGCGACGAGCCAACATCAGGACTTGATTCCTATACCGCACGGAACGTGGTACAGTCACTGAAGAATCTGGCCGAGAAAGGGCATACCATTATCTGTACGATACATCAGCCTTCTTCCGAGGTGTTCGCCATGTTCGATGAGTATGGATCACATTAGATTTAGTTGTTTTTGTTGTAGATCTGATGTTTTCGTTTCCAGACCATCGATTTGTGTTGCTGTCGGCCTCAACTAATATTCACGCTTGAATTATTACCACAGACTTTTAGTGATGGCCGAAGGTCGCGTGGCATACTTAGGTTCGAACAAGGATGCACTGAAATTCTTCTCCGGGTAAGTTACTATCGTGGCATCGTTGCTATCATCGCCAATCTATTATATGTGGATGTCATTTGACAGTTACCTTCTGTCACCCCATAGACTCGGCTTACACTGTCCACCAAATTATAATCCGGCCGACTTCTTGATCAATACGTTGGCAGTAGTTCCGGGTCACGAGAAGAAATCGAAGGAAACGATTAAGGTAAGCTCTCATTGTTCCTTCCCTTATTACTAACAATTACAAACTTCTATAGCAATAATATCCTCGAAAAAGTCGAACTCAGTGTAGCAGCTAGTACAGAGGTTGGGCAATAATATAGTCGATGTATATCTCGTATGTTGGCTGTAAATACCTGTATATAACTATGCCCGCTCAAAACAGGATTACCTTACAAACTTACCGATAGCAATCTGCTTTCAGTTGGTCTGTAACTGTTTCCAAGAATCTAGCTATGCAAGAAGGGTCCAGTATCTGATGGAGGAACAAACAAGCCATAAAGATGACAAATTCGTGCTAGAGGTATGTATATTGTATTTGTTATCAATTTTTTTACTTTGACGTCCTGCATCCATTATCTAATAAATCAATACTTTTTTTAGGGGGGGGAAATTTTAATCCTGTCAAGCTTGTGTTGTGATTCTGTATAATCAAAAGTCATCGGTGTCAAATCTCCGGACAGTATGTTATTTTGAGCTGCCATTTGTAAGCAGATAATATCCAATGATCTGGTGCACTTTAACCAGGAAATTTCAAGTTTATGGTCTACCGCATTACTACTATGCTACCGCGAACCATATGGTTCAGTTGGATGGTTCGGTAGCTAAAATTATTTATTATTAGCTACAATCACCGATTTAATTCTCGCCATCTGTCCAAAGATGTTTCATATAGTCATCATAGTCTTTAAAAAGGTGCACAATGTAATTGGTATGTGAAAGTTTATTTTTGAGTCGTATTTAGCCTACTCCCTGAATGGTCTTGGGCATAACATACTCTTATCGGATAGACCTTTACACGCCTAAGTTTAAAAGTCAAGATGGCTATTTATATAACAATATTTTTACAGATGGATGATGTGATCAATGGAGACAAAGGAAAACAGTAAGTAATGAAATAGAAACAACTTAAAATCAGATTAATTTGTAGCATTTATAACACTATGTATAGTCTCTCTCTCTCTCTCTCTCTCTCTCTCTCTCTCTCTCTCTCTCTCCTCTCTCTCTCTCTCTCTCTCTCTCTCTCGTTCATAGCATTGTGTCAGTTTATATTGTCAATTCATTATGTTTAATAATATTGAATACAGTTTGTTTTACTTAATAATACTGGTTTATTCTTTTTATTCCCAATTCTTTGAACCTGTGACAAATACTAACAAAAACAATGCTGTTATTGGTAGATATAAAACTTCACAAACATTCTGAAATCCACATTCAAAATATTTGTCCTTGCGTTAAGGCTGATGAATCATGCACATTCTCACCTTCGATGAAATTCATGACGCGTCACGCTAGGTGTGCTGAAGCATTGTCATCTTGGAAAACAGAAAATATTGCCTGGGAGATTCTCCTAGCAAATGGAAGGATTTTGGTTTCCAGGACCAGTACATGGAGCTCGGGTTACCCTCTGCTATGAAAGGCACCCCATATCGTGACTCCACCGCCGCCTGTCTGTATTCTAGGCAGTACACACTCATCAAGTAGAGCCTCGTCAGCTTGCCTGTGCACTCGAACAAGACCATCTTGACGATACAGCAGAAATCTGGATTCGTCACTGAACACAAGGTGTTGCCAGTGACCATCACCCGAGTTCAAGTGCCCACGTACCCACACAAATAGCTCTTGTGGTGTCTTCTTCCTCACAGGTGGTATTGCCAAATAACCAGCATTCAAAAATCCACAATTCACGAGCCGAGTTGTTGTCACAGGAACATTAGTGAAACGGATCTAGTCGGCACGGAACTGAGGTGAATGTTTTGTATCGGTATTACAGCACAGTCAGGGCAGATATCGGTTATGTGAGGCTGTGGATTTCTTGGGACGACCAGATCTTGAGATAGGAGTCGTTAGACCAGTCTCCCGATGAGACTTCAGGATCTTAAATATCGATCCTTTCTAGCTGGACCCGGTCTGGCACATACTAACAAACATGTTGCACAAATCTGGACTCAATCGACAACTCATGTATATAAATAAATAAATAAATAATATATATATATATGTGTGTGTATGTGTGTATGTGCGTGCCATGCGTGCGTGTGAGTGTGTGTGTCAGTTTGTCTGCGCGTATCAAAACTTTACGGGGTAATTATAACAATACCTAATCTTTTCTTTATTTCTACTTGCAGACGTGATCTTACCAACAATAAATTAAACATCGGAAAGAAGTAATTACAGATTCGAATATTATTAGCCGGCATAGCTTCGACATTTTCCCGATTTCTCTTTCTTGTTTGTGATCCGCGATTAGCTAATATTAAATTTTACTCCGCGTTTTCCTCCAGGGATTATGCAGCCAGCTGGTGGGTACAGATGAAGATGTGTTTCTGGAGGTGTCTAACTAACCTCAGGCGAAACAGAAAAGTATTTCCGGCAAAGTTTCTACAACTCTTGGTATGATATTTGTCCGTTCTCGATTGACGTTAGAGCTTTGATTGGAAGATAATTCATATCTGGAAAGACACGCGAAACAAGATTTCTCATTTTGTTCATCTACTAATAGCTTTGTACTCGTGTCAATGATATTACCTCAGCAACAAACAGCTCATATAGTGTGATTTTATTTCCAGTTAACTGGTCTTCTTCTCGGTTCATTATATTGGCAGCAGCCTTATACAGTAACTGGATCTGCGAACATGAACGGAGCACTCTTTATGTTGATGGTTCAGGGTTCTTTCAACCTTGCTTATTCAGTTGTAATGGTATGCATTATAGCAGGGTTTTTTGTCGTTTGATTAAGTATTATCAGTACTAAGGAATACCAGGAGGGAATTGCTATATACATCACACGAATACGCCAATAGGGAACATATTCAAATACAAATACGAATACCCTTTGAAAGTATTCATGAATGTATTCATGAATACTTAGAATAAGAATACTTTCCAATGTCATTCATACGAACACGCATACAGGAATAGAGAACATATTTGAATATGAATACGAATACCTTTTGAAAGAATTCATGAATACCTTCATGAATACTTAGAATACTTTGAAACACCAGTTTTATGCTTAGTATTATTTGCCAGTGTCACATATTTATATATATATATATTTGTATACATGTTTGTATACATATTTTATGCATATAATTATATACATATTTATATTCAATATAATCACTAAAACATTATATGCATATTATTTGCATTATATGCATATCATTAACATACTATATATATAAGGTATACATATATACATATCAGATACAAATATTTGCACATTGTTCATCACACAAGTTTACATGTAATCTAAGCACTAAACAGTCCATCCACTTTGGTATTTATGAGATATGCAAGAATTCTGTCAGTGAGCCGACATCGGTCAGGGCGAAATATTATGTCCTTACCTGTTGCCTGTGGCCCATTCAAGTGGAGTCAGAATATTTTCAAAGGTATTCATGAAGTATTTACGAACGTATTCATAATCTGAATACATTAGAAAGTAATCGAATAGGAATACTGTGAAGTTGGTATTCGAATATATTCGAATGCGAATACCGAATGCGAATATACGATGTCTGATATGTATATATCTATGTGTGTGTATGTCTGTATCTATATATGTACATAGATTTATGGATTTATGGATTGATGTATGTGTAGTTCTACCCATGCCCAATCAACAAACATGTGTTTCCCCTGCAATACACACCACCTAGTACCACGCTAAATTAGCCCTTTAAAAACAAAACAGTCAAGCAAATACATGTATAATGTTTTTTACTCAGGTATTTTCAGGCATTTTCCCAATATTTGTTAAGGAGCACTACGATAGGCAATATTCAGTTAGTGCCTACTATATGGGGAGCATTTTAGTAGATGTGAGTAGCTGTTTCGGTTTTTTAAATCTTTTAAAAACTTTCGTCAAGTTAGATATTTTTTGGATATTTTAAAAGCGTTTCATTTGAGCGGCGACCATGTTTTATCTCTTTTTTGCGATACCAATGCCATCCCCCTATCTCTCTCACATGTGCACATACACACACACACACACACATACACACACACACAGTCTCTCTCTCTCTCTCCGGCGAGCTAAATTCGACGAAATAAACCCCTGCAGACTTTGGTTATGCTTATATTAACTAGCCTTTCGTCTTCTGCAGATTCCTTTTACCATCTTTTCGGTGTTCGTGTACATTGCATGTAGCTACTGGATGATTGGTAACTATAAATATTTGTTTCTTAATAAGTAAATCAGTATTCTCGCCATAAACTGCAGTATGTAAACTTCTCTCCTTCATCGACAGGTTTATATCCAGCTGCTGATGCGTTCTTCATCGCCGCTGCTGCACTAATTATCCTTTGTTCGACGGCCGTGGCATATGGTAATTCTAATGACCCGGATGGTGGTCTCTTTTCTGATTAGACTCTCTTCTTCACATCACATTTTATATTGTATATGGGTAATTCACAACAACAACAAATATAAGACTCCATGTTCTGCTATCATGAATGGAACTTGTGTTATTCCTAGCAATTCTGAGCCGTATCATATTTTACAGGACATTTTGCCGCCTCGCTGTTTCGAGATGCTCAGTTGGCCTTGCTAATGCTACCCTTCCTACTCGGAACTACTCTACTGTTTAGTGGCTACCTCTTGAAGGAAGGGTCTGTAGACAATGTATTTACGCGTTAGAACTAAATAAATTCTTTTGTCAGGTTGCAGTAAAATAATAGAAAACAACCCTCTGTAAAGAAGTTGGCAGCGGCAGGTTTTCGCAAAACAATATGCCCTTTGAAACTTTCAATTGAAATCAAGCTCAATTTTAGAGACGAATGGACATGGACGGCTTTTGATAACAGCGAATGTCCATAAATTCTGGATAATGTACTGGCAATGAACAAAGCGAACGTCAGCTTTAGACCTAAATGCTGGTAACAGCAGCCTGCATTCGGCTGAAGTATGATCATAGTGTAAGACAATTGTCGAATGGTTGTTTTATTAGTTATCCATTAATAAGTTAAAAAAACTTGCTCATGGTTAATGTTTCCCATAAATCACATAGACATTCAGACAGTCGTCATTAAGTATTGTTAATAATATTTGTATTGTTAGTCATAATTTATAAAACGCCTTATACAACAATGCTCTAAAGTGTTGTGGAAATAATATCAGACTAAGAATAAAATATAATAGATTTGTGACTAGATAACTATTAAAACGAGTTCCTATATAGAATACCTATGTGCTGATAGAAGCCCGTCGAAACAGAAGATTGTTTAGTAAACATTTAAAAAGACAATATGGATTCATTCGTTTTATTGTCTTCAAGATTTTCATACCATTAGTAAATATAAATTCCTGTCTTCATACGAGTATGATATTAGCAATTGTCTATGAAAGTGAAATCTTAATGATGTCATCTCCGCTTCATACTGGATACAGCCTCTGGTTGTACAATAACTCTTACGGTGAGACAGATAAATGAAGCTTCGACTAAAGGCCGAGGTAAACGAACTGACGAATTGGATTTTCCATGGAAACTTGAATTCTGTTGATTGAAGTCGACCATCTTCTATTCGTTTCAGGTCGGCCTCCAAACTATTTAAGCCCATAGAATGGATATCATCTTACCGCTATGCGTACGAGATATTATTCGTTAACCAGTGGGAGAACGTGCGCTATATAGGTAGGTATCATATCAATACACCTGACAGCGCCGTGAAGTAGGCCTGCCACGGAGCTGTTCCCTTCTGGGACTCTTTGAACACCGGGAAACACCACGAAATGTTATATGTCGTTTATATTTTATCCTACTGACCGAATTGCTACAGCTTAGTTCGCTTCTATAGCGCAGCGATTAGAGCAGTACGCTACAACCCCCCCCCCTCCTCCGTATCAGAATTCGAATCTGACGCATATCCGTGTTCATGCGAAATTTTGCTCGGGATTCACCCTACAACCACAAGCTAAACTTAGAATAGAATAAACTCTCGCTGATCCAGTACATTACCAATTATGTATCTGTTGCGTCATTTATTGTAATCATATAAATATTTATACATATATATATATATATATATATATATATATATATATATATATATATATATATATTATGCTCATATATATATATATATATATATATATATATATATATATATATATATATATATTTTTTTGTCTTAACCTAATGTACGGCTTTAAAAGAAGACTAATTAATTAATGAGATTAAATTTTAATGAATCGTTCAGGTAGGTTTTTTTTTGGCAAACTGTCACGGGAACAAATCACCTCTCTCTCTCTCTCTCTCTCTTCTCTCTCTCTCTCTCTCTCTCTCTCTCTCTCTCTCTCTCTCTCTATATATATATATATATATATATATATATATATATTCTTTATGCATCTATTGTTACAATGTATTTTGTATATGATTACTGTATTATTTCAGCCTGTGATTACGTGACTACTTCTGATAGTGTGAGTCAGTCGTTTAACATGACCACGGCTTCTGGCATATTAAAACCTGATGATATGTGCTACACTACTGGTCGAGCTCTGATACGAAGCTACGGATACAAGATCGTACGTATATATCGATGAGTTGAGTTTAGACAAAGTATCCGTCTCGAACCAATCAAGAATTATTCCTGCATATTACATTTTATTTAGTTTCAATCGATCTACTGGGTTCCTTTGTTTTCCATCTTCAGGGAGATGTCAACAACTGTTTCATCGTTCTCATTGCGCTGTTAGTGATCGTGGAAGCACTCGGATACTTCGCACTCAGGCTAAAGACATATAGAGCGAAATAGACGACCTGGCTCGGGCAAACGATCGGAAGACTGATACAACGACAACTTTCGGAGAACTCTGCATCAATCTGCAGACAGTTTAAGGGAACGAGGCGCCATGTTGTAGCTGCCATCAGATGCTCTTTTGTAATACTCTGGACAACTTAAACTCTCTGTAACAATGTACGTCGCAGTTGATCGTGACATTACTATTAGGAGCTACAAACGGTTAACCGTACCTTATAGATATTCCGACAAAATACTAATTCGCACGCACACACGAGTGTGAAAGCGGAAAAAAACTAGGAGCTTGCAATTCATTTGAAAGTATTCACATTTTACGCATCGCTCCACAAGACTCTTCTGACCGAGAGCTGCTGTACATATATTAACTTTCACGTGACAGATAGTTGAGAAGAGTTATTATCATTTATTGTTATAGTCCGATATCTGTCGCATGTCCACAATTATTGTTAGAAAACCTTGATGTCGGGATGTTTAGTAACTGTTAAGATATCGGCATTTAGAATACAAAAAAAAAAACAAACGGAAATCTTACGCCAGGTGTCTCACTTTCTATTTTTAATACTCTGCTCATTGTGAAGTATTTCCAGAATATGAAATAAATAATCAGCCCCGTAGGTACATCAATATTTTGGCGTCCATAGAATATCTAACTGGG
>JAODUP010001717.1:0-32094 GCA_025642065.1 Paralvinella palmiformis
AATCTTGGTAGGATATGAAAAGCTGAAGACACATAGAAGCGCCCACGTGACAGCAGCGACGCCTAGCGTAGATCCCGGAACGTCCGATCGCTGAGCTTGCCATTACCAAATGTCTCGCTAGATGGTCCTGTCGCTTGCTTAGCTCTTAACGCGTTAGATGGCGCTCCCTAAACGCGTCAACAGCTATCCGAGCGACGCCACTTGGCGGTCTACGTTACTATTCGTCGTATTGAGATCCGGTCACGTACGCCATAAAGAAACCCCCAGAAACAAATATTGTCCGTTATGGCACACCCATCCCCAGTGATTGGACTGCTCAGGTGCGAGACCAAAAGATACCAAAGTCATTCGACTGACTGACTTGACAAAGATATCAAATACGTTCTACTCAAAAGTGTTCTTTTACTCAGTGGAAACTATTTTTCAATCTGGAGAACGCGATGTCTATGAATGTATTTTTAAGGCAGAAATGGTCAGTCTATTTAAATTTCATCTACTATTGTGTAAACAAATCATATTGTGTCGACATACCCAGCTCTGGAGGGGAAGGAAATGATAACCACACTGCGAAACACAAATGTTTTTAGTTTGTCTACAATGTTGACATACATAAACATAAGGTCTTTGTCAACAATTCAACATCTGGAAAAAAAGAACCACCTCAGATCAGTGTTTTCAGCTACCATCTTATTAGACAATGAGCTCCGGTGGCCTAGCGGTTAAACACCCGCCATTTGATGCCAACGGTCACAGGTTCGAACCCCGAAAGAGGTCGAAACTTTTCCAGAGATTAATTTCTCGGCTCACAACATCTTCACTGAATTATTTAAAATAAAAAGGGTCGTTAAAAACCCCCTGAGGATGTAAAACACTCTGGCAGTGACCACCCTCAGGGTATTTCGGCTCCATCTTTTCCTGCTGCTCCCCTGTGAGTGATGGGGGAGGAGATTTCTCAACCACTCCAACATAGAGACTGTGCCGAATAAGCGACAGCCTGGGGATTCTCTCCCAACAACAAAACCAAAGCCAACAGTCGTGAGCTCGAGTGGTCTAGAGGTTAAGCACCCGGCACTTGGTGCCAAGGGTCACAGTTGTTTCTATCTCAGGAAAAGGTCGAAACCTTTCCAGAAATTAATTTCTCGGCTCACAACATCGTGGGTGGCTGACCATGTTAAATGGTGCTGCCGTCTCGACTGAATTATTAAAAATAAAGGGGGAAGTTAAAGACCCCCCTAGGACGTAAAACACTCCGGCAGTGACCACCCTCAGGGTATATCGGCTTCATCTTTCCGTACTGCTCCTCTGTGAGTGGAGAGGAGGAGGTTTCTCAACCACTACAACATAGAGGTGCTGAATATGCGACAGCCTGGGGATTCTCACCGAAAAACAAAGCAAGCAAGCACACAGCCAAATTAGGTCATATTATGTATTAGATGCGCGGTACATGGCCAAATCCAGAAAACAAAAAGTCAACGGCAGAGCTTAGGGTTAGGGTTAGGGTTAATATGATAGTATATATATATATATATATATATATATATATATATATATATATATATATATATGAATCTGTGTTAGTTTTATTGTTTGTCTGTGAGTGTGTGCTCGCCAAATACTCTGACAACAAAATCTTAAACGACGGTAAATAATATTTTATATTGTTATTCTAAGCCTTTAGTTATATGGCCCAACGGTCCAAGTAACCATCGGCAAGAACAAGCTTTAACGTCCGCAGTTTTTAGGATTGTACAAAATAAAACTGGTGAGACATGTCTGAGCATGTCCCAGAATAAAAAGTCGCCACTCTTGATTCAGTCTCCTGAAGAGAGTTTGAATTAACGGTTCGAGATTCTCTATGCCTGTGCCTTATTATACACATCTAAAACACACACTAGCGCAAACGCACACACGCACACGCACAAACAACCCCGCCGCCATATATATATATATATATATATATATGTGTATATATGTGTAATGGAGTACATAAACACACACACACACACAATTTCATACAAAGGTAGATATATATATATTTATAAAGAGAGAGAGGGTGGGAGATGGAGGGGGGGGGGGGTTATACCGTTATGTTCATATATAAGTGTGCTTAGTGTGACGTGTTTTGAAATATTTATTTCTACACAGTGTGCTCACTGTAGCTTATATAATATCTCTCAATGATTGTAAAGACCGAAAAACATATCCTTATAACAATATGAGATAGTATTCATTTTTCTCTGTTAAAATATACTCGGTATACTAAATTCATTTAGCAGCACTCACCAGAACAGAATCTTATTTACATTTTCGGGAAAACGTATTTCATAAGTTAATAAATGATTAATCCAATGCTCAGAATAAACAAATTAAAGTAGCGAGATCAAATTGTTAACATTCAATGAAACCAAAGTTTTACCTCTCGGTTTTACTTACATAGGTTATCAAAAGGTGAGGTTAATTTCTAATATATGTGTAGACATATACTAACTTGATATTTGATAGCAATTATTAAGTTGCTAGGATACACTAAATATGGTGGATTATGGTTTAGTGCGTTCGTTATAATATATATTGTGAATTTGTTTTATGAAAAGCTGCGAAAATGCAACTAACATCTGATGAGTGGAAGAGTTACACTTACTCTTGCAATCTTATTTTATGTCAGATGTTGTTGCATTAACCCAAAATATTGTGCATTGGGAAAGCCATTTGACAAGACCTATCGTGGCTTAATTGTATTGATTGATTGATTTATTTTGAAACCCCCAAATGTGGGGAAGATACATGTACAATAAATACATATTAAAAATACAATATATACGTCACAAAGTACAAAATATAAACAGACAACATGTCAAAGTAACATACATAACTAAAATAGCAGCAATAACTGTTGTAACATTTGTCTGTTGTTATTGTTATTAAAATTAGATAAAAGAAAGGGTATTTCGGCTACATCTTTCCGTACTGCTCCCCTGTGAGTGGTGGGGGAGTAGATTTCTCAACCACTCGAACATAAAGGCTGTGCCGAAAAGGCGACACAGAGAGCGCAGAATGGACCGTAGTCATAGGTCGCTTACGAGAAGGAGAATAAACTCATATCACCAATTAATAATTCAGTACATCGACATAGCATAGGATATAGTGGTGCGATGATACTCTTTAACCCATATAAACCAGTAAGATTAAAGTAAAATATCTACTCACTGCTTATCCAGATCTCTCTATAGTATGCATCGGTGGTGTACCATCCGATAACACGCGTCTGGATATCATACACCTTATAGCATCAACGGGCATTCCAAATAACATTGATGTTAAAGAACGGTCCAACAGAAATGAAATTCCTCTCAGTAGCTGTGCCCAAACATAAGGATACTATAATTCTTGATGAGCAAAACTGGATCTCAAATCTGACTGTAAGATCTTGTTTCCAGATCTCAAACCCAAGACAAAACGCATCAAAGCAGTACCGAAAGCAGTGAATCACCTACAGGAACTAACTTCGAAGCCGCGGTATAACCGACAAGGCCACCGCTAAGACTATTCAATATGCTGAAGAAGCTGTGTACAGGAATGATGGACACACCACTTAGACATACGAACAGTACTTCAGGAATGGCTACTACGTTAGACCTCCATTAGACCATACAGCAGCAACGGAAAGAGTTTAATCGTATCTACAGCACAAGCTACGCAAGAACAAGCTGGTGAAAGTGGTAGCTTAAACATAACTACGCTGAAAGTGGAACACGTGAACTGTAATAGTCTGAAGCCACCATTTGCTATATATGGAATCATGTTCTAGTAAATTATATTATGTGTCTCTCAGAGACGTGACTAAATGCATATATCCGAGACATGTCGAAGAGTCTAATAAGCCTACGTCAAAGATGACCAAATAACTCCTACTGTGTAATGTCTAAATCTGGATTGAAGAATGTTATATCAAATTATATTGAGAGGACTTTTAATGAGGTCACAGTAAGTTGAAAGGAGCGGGATGGAATATAGTAGTGATCGACTGATTGTCATTGACAGATATGTCTGTAACGTAACGTTGTATATATATAGTTATATTTGTATAAATTGCATTCCTTCAGAGAGAGAGAGAGAGAGAGAGAGTAATAAGGAACACTCAATTGACATAGTAAACCGTGTTTTAATTAATACAGTCAACCATTATATGATTTATGTTTCATAACAAACGTTCTGTCGCGGATTTTGTAGGTACACAATCTGTTTCTTACATCCAAGTTTTACATAAACTTAATACATACACCTGAATGGATCATGTGGTTGTAAATATGTACAATATAAAATACGCGAAGAGGTGTCACATAGTAACAGAAAATCATGGTGTGTCCAGAAATGGATCATGTGATTCATTCACTCATTTGTATTAATAATTATATTATTTCCATTTAATCATTATATATCACCTGTGGTGTAGCGTGGTTTTAGAAACAACGCCTAATCATGATGGCTAGTGGACTCCCATTGATCTCAAATCCCTTTTCGAATCTGTGATTGGGTATTTGGTTTATACAGTGTGCCAAACACCCATGATGTGTTAAGCATAACCAGCCCTATCCCACGATAATGATCAAGTGACAGAGTTATGTTTTTTTATGAGGGTGTTTCTATTGAATGCATCTTTCGATACGCACATTGGTTGGTATGTCTTACGTAGATTGTCACTTCTTTAATATCGGTCTTATGTGTGTATTTGAAGGTCTTCGGAATACGACTGGTTTGGGTAGAGACATTCATGATGTCCGTTAGTAGCGGAAGCAGCTTATCTATGCATTGTTTCCGAAGCAATGTAGAAAGAGGATCTAGTTCGCCCAATTTATTTCGAGCTATCATTACTTGGTAAGTTGCGGGACTATGGTATCGCGATAGTTGCAATATTGGAAGTGGTGTTTGAGCTTTAGGTTGTACATTATAGTGTTGGTTTTCTCATTAAAGAAGTCAGTGCATTGTCCAGGGAGCTCATCAGGATGTATTAGTATATGTAAACTGGTGTATTCCCTTTACTTAACAGCTAGTTATGAATTTTAAAGGTATTTCGAGGACTGCAACCACATGAAGCGATTTTACCGGAAGAGTAATACACCCTAGCGTTGGATAGCATCTTGCTGAATTCTGACCAGTTTTGTCTGTGTATCTGATGATCTATGATTAGTCTTCGTTGTCCTGAGATGATACAACTCTTTGTTAAACCAAAGATAATCTGGGGTCTGTGTTATTATCCTCGTGAATAGTGTGTATATAATAATAATAATAATAATAATAATAATAATAATAATAATAATAATAAATAATAATAATAAAAATAATCAGAATATTAAGAATAAAATATTATATGTTGGATCAGAATAATGACACACACACACACAAACACACACACACACACACACACACACACACACACAAACACACACACAAACACACAAACACACACGCACACGCACACAAAACACAAACACACACACACACCCATGCGCGCGCGTGCGCGACGTGTCATTGGCATTATCGGAGATCTTCCTGAAATCCGTTGTTCACGACCATGGGTCAAATAGATCAATTGGATAGGCGCTTTAATTTAGATCCCACCACACCTAACTGCATATACTTAGGGACGCTAAATTAAGCGTGAATGAACGTTCCCTTAGTGATGAACGGAAACGTATGAGGGTTAGCTGTTAGGTTCGAGTAAATCGTAGTATTTACTCAGGTTTGAGACGATATTTCGTTCTAGTCCAGTAATAATCCATTGTGCGGTATTGCTACTTTGTTTTTAGTTTAGTTTAATCGCTTTAGTGAGTCCATACTGTGTTAGTGTACATTCTCTATGTTATGAACAAACTGTAATGTTTGTTAACACGCTGAGGCTATATATAGGTCTTGAATTTTCACTTAGGTTAGAGAAGAACTTCGACGCCAGACCAGTCGGACGTGTATTGATACATGGTTCATATAGGTAGGATTTATTCAGTTATTCGCACCCAGAATAAAGCTGAGGTCAGCATCTGAGGGTGGAAATGCTTTATATACAGGTTTATTTTGGACCACAGAAAATTACTGTTGAATGTAAACTGTATGTATGTAGCAAGTCAGCATTGAACCACACGCACGTGTTGTTTGTTGCGAGCTGTGATATCAAATGGTATGTTTTTTAGGTGCTTCCGCTTTTCGTACGTAGCATGTAGCCGCTTTCCTGTGGGCGTGAAATATTTGTCGCGTACGAAAAGCGAATTAGCTGGTTCCCACAGGCTGATGAGTAGACCAGACACTTGCTTAGGTATACGCACACATTTATCAATATGTGGAGATATGGAACATTTTATTTTTAGATTAATGTATGTATAGTTGTATTTAGATTTCTGGAGGTAGGTTTCGAAGGATGTTTAGATATGTTGATGCTCTGTGGATGTTGCCTCTTACTATGTACCCTAAAACACACACACACACACATATACGCACGCACGCACGCACACACACACACACACACACACACACAGACAGACACACAGACACACATAAACACATAAACACACACGCATACATACATACTTAAACGCACGCAGGCACGCATACACGGACGCATGCACACACATACGCACACATACATTCACACACAGGCATGCACATATACACACACATACACATCCGCAAAATAGTGCAAAAATGTATAATATATTGTTTATAGCATGATAAAAATGTTTTTGAATTGGATAAAGCATAATACTTATGGAATGCGCATAATTATTGTGTTCATCTGCATTTACAGATTTGTATTTAGTTGTATGGATTAACCGTAGACAGAATTAGCATCCAGGTCACAGTGTAATTTGATTATAATTATTGTATCAACCTTTGTCTTGACAACAATCAGTGATGTTTTTGTTTTTCTTGGCAACTCTGCATTCTTAATCGATACTGTACGAGATCCTCATTGAATGAATATATATTTATATATGAAACAGCAATAAAACAAATTTCAAGAGGACCACATCCGAATAACAAGAAATAAGAATAAAAACGTTATGACGTATGTAATATTGTGGTATGTAATGTAGTTAACAAGCTATGTCCTTTTGCTAGGCCAAAGGTATTCCTCATATTGCCATTAGTTCTGTCTAAAAGCTGTTGAAATACACAATACAAGCTAATAGACGTATCACAAGCAGACTTTCTGATGGGATGTCACCGTTTTATTGAATCTATTCGATTTCTGGTGCAGATGTTCGACTTCTTTATGTTCGCCTAATAATACCCTCTTCCGGTAATACCTTTTTTTTTCCAAATGCTTTTTGAACAAATCAATTCCTGAATTAAGGGAAGACTTTTAATAGAGATACCAATGCTTTAGCAACATTTCTCTTCTGTTATGATAATCAGGGAGGGAACCTCTCTATGCTACGTGGATGTGAATTCATAATTGTGTCATAAATCAATTAACTATAGTAGTGGTGTTATTACAGACTTAATACGACATGTTGTTGCATTAATAGTAGCAATATTAATGAAACTGGTTTGATATCCCAATGTTACAGTAGAATATTAACATAAAACGGAATCAGCCTATACTAGTTTTGCAAAACAATTATAGTTTAATAATATTTAATATTATTATTGCTTAGTGACAGCATCCTAAGATTTAAAACTTTCTCATTTATCAGAAGGTTTTGTATTTTCAATAACATTTCCTTTTTCTTACCGTCGGAAAATCATTTATTTTATTAGTCCACCTAACTTGAGGTGTGTTTAGAGCTGGTACCGCGACAATGTGTTTATATCAGATGTATTTATTGCGGGGGGTTCAATTCTGATTACTCATACTTAAACCACTCTCCAATAATGACCATAAATGATATCATTACCAGTAGCCAATTTACGGATGTCACAAACAAATATTATGCCAGTAACATATCGCGACATTAATTAGATAAATATGTCAATTAGCAACATTCAGGTTAAAGAATTTATTGTGAAAACATTAAATGTCTTTTTGATTTACCTCGATTGTATTATTTCCTCCTTTGTCAGTTATTTCATTATATTGTGTTTCTTATGGTATAATAAAATATGAAAGATATAAATTAAATATAAGTGGAAGCCATTCCGGTTTTTTTACTTCCAGTTAATTTTAACATTAGGTTGTGTAAATTGCCTTACAAGCAAATTCGGCCGATTTTGTGTCATGAGTAGGTTTTAATAAATGGCTATAATAACCTGGGTCTATCATGGAACTTTTGTATTTATCTTATATAATTATCGTACAATAATATATTTCATGATTATTTCAAGAAGCTTAATAATGTTGTGATAACTATATTACATTTCACAATAAATTTACTTAAATTAAAAACAACGATATTGTATAATACACGCAATAGGAATCCTGTACTAAATTGTGAAGTATTATACTGCTTTTCACAACGAAGTATATATATATATATATATATATATATATATATATATGTGTGTGTGTGTGTGTGTGTTTAGTGTGTGTTAGTGTGTGTTAGTGTGTGTGTATGTGTGTGTTAGTGTGTGTGTGTGTGTGTGTATATGTGTGCATGTGTGTACATACGTTTTTAAATACAAAAATGTGGCTTTGTTTGAAATTTGTCAATTAGGAAGTCGAACATGAAAGTCAATAATGGACTTTCAGGTTTATTGAAATACTTCTGATTAAATCAATTATGATAATGCCTCTTTGTATTCATATTCTGCGACGGTGTTAAATTATACTACTCTGATTGCCTTCAAAATCTATTAAGAAAACATTTGTTTAACATATTACCCTAAAGTGAATGGCCAGACAGGTCAACATAGTTATCGTAAGAAATTATTTTAATTTTATTTAAATTACAATGAATTAGTCATTAATATATCCCATTAAATGTCGTGATCTTGAGTTATTATTTCTCGAAATGCCTGTAATTATTCATATAATATTCTTATTATGAGGAATTATAGTATCTTAAATCGGAATGTGTCACGTCGCGAAACGTTAAATCTTTTTCAAAAGTGCGAATTGTATTACGTGTTAAAAAAAGGCGCATTAATACAACAAAATAATTTGTACTATTACATAAAATTAACAAGAATAATGATTATCATGGTATGTGCGGATAAAATCGATCATTAAATACGTCCATATAAGATAATGCACTCGAATACAGTAACAAAAACAAATATATGTTTACAATATGACTTTAAAGAAAACAAAATTTTCTGCTATTAATCGTAATCTTGTGTTAATGCCTTTGGATGATAAAACTCGTATATATTAATGATACAACGAATTTACCAATTGTCGTAATTGATAAATGGGATAATAAAATAAATTAATATCGCTGCACCGAATCTTCAGTTTATTCTTTCGCTGGCTTTACATAATATTATTATTAGTTATCCCTGTATTTAATTTCAGTTTAGCTTTCGGAGCCTAGTGATAACGAGGAGTGATAATAACTTGGTTGTAATATTTTGAACCAAATTTATTATAATTGAATTAGCAATTAGGTTTTTGATTATTTTCTTATTGAATATGTATCTCGGTGCAATGGCAACAAAGTGAAATTAATCACATCAAGATTCATAACAACAAACTGTTTTTAGTACAATGCTGAAGTTATTTTAAGTTATAAGGTTTTGTTTGATCATAGTCAATGTTATTACATTGTGGTTTCTTTATTATTTATTTTGTGATCAACGAATCAGACATACTATTGGGTAATATTTGTGACGATTAATCCTCTTTATTTTATGTAACAGCTTTTCAGTGTCTTAGTTTTACATATATACACTTTATTCTTCATGAACCTATCAATACCACATAGTATCTCTGGCTAGGTTAGATCTATATAATTAGAGGAAACGCATTGAAAAGTATTGCCAAAATAATAACTTGTGGCTCATTTGTATTTGGCTACACACAAAGTATTTAGGGAAAATGCAGAAAAATTAAGGGAAAACACAGAGGTCTACTTCGGCGACCAATAAGTCAATTGGACATATTTTGTTTATTGATAGAAGAATTTAAGCAATGGTGCATTATATTATCTTTTATAACAACCTTTACTACCAATTTCGAAGTACGATATCAAATTAACTTTGATTAGTGTAGGTCTAATCAAGTTTGTGGAGATGAAGTATGTTAGGGGCCCAAACAAAACAATAAAGACATCAAATATGTAAAACAGAAGGAATTTCAAAACTGGATAACTATAAGTTTGTAGAAGGATTACACACCACATTATCAACTCAATTGTTCTGTTTAAATAGTTGCCTTAATTTCGGCGATTATGGGTTTGTTACTTCTTCTGTAAATAAACCTAGTTTAACTATGTTAGTATATTATCTACCCTCTGTGTCAATTAATTCGGGATTAGAAGAAAACAGGTATACATTGGTGATATCATGATATCCATACAGGTATATGATAAATACTTTCAACATGATATGACCAAAGCAAAAGAAATGGTTTCGGTCGATAAATCAATTAACCCTTTGTTAGCTTCAATCGACTGATTACCATCCAAAGAAATTCTACAAAACCACATCTGATCATACCACGAGATACATATATTTTTCTTCATATTTAATGTTTTCATGTGGTTAACTAAGTATATATAAATCAAAGAATATATAAATATCTCTACACTGATTTTAGTATTTGACTGACTCAGGAATAGTAACACTGCATCGCATCTCGACCGGTGGCATTGGACACAGCTGGTGTGGCTGTTGTGTTTTATATAACAACTTTAGTTGCATATAAAGTTCACCTTAGTTGTATGTGGGAATGGAATTATATTTCCTATGTCCAGTTATATCCACTTTGTACAATGGCATTCAAGATTAGCTCTAATCTGTTTGTCATAAATAACATTTCAGAAAGTTATTAATAAAATAGTTTGAGTAGAAGACATTAGGTCTGATTTGAAATTATTAACATAGTTTTAACAGTACCAAAGCTATGACGCGCTATTACAGTCTGGTTCAGCGCAGATGTCAGTCTATTAATAGCAATTAAGTAAAAACTTCGTGACGCCTGCCCGTTGTACAAACTAATATTTGAAGACTCTGACAATATGGTTATGTAGTTTATATAGTATTGCTTTGAAGACAATTACTGTTCAGTGTAAACTGTGGTGTCAAAATAGTTATGATATGTATGTAGTATGTCACCAATGAACCACACGCACGTGTTGTTTGTTGCGAGGTGTGATTTGACTTTTGGTCAAATGAGCTTTGGTGATTCGTTTCAAACTTTTTCGCTTCCCAACGGAGACTAATTCTAAATAAATATATAATATACAATATAAGGCATATTGGGTGGAGAAAACCTTGCCAGTTGCCTGGCTGGATTAATAACTCCTCCTACTATAGTGCCACGGCCGAGGCGCGAACCTGGGACCTCCCACACAAAATGACCATAGCCACAGGTAAATAGTCTCACGCTCTACCCATGAAGCAGTAGAATGATAGAGCAATAACAGTCAACTTGAATTACGATAAAGTGCTTTACATAGTCAAGCAAATTTTCTAAGCTTATATATCATAAATACATTTTATATATAAATACACCGATGTATATATTATAAATGAGTTAATTTAAAAAATATATTTTAATATCATTACAAGATATCTCTTTACTTGCTTCAATGTTAATATGATTTGACCAATGTTTCCCATCCTTGGAGCTGAAGCTCGGAACGATTGTTCTCTCTCTACATTATTGGATGGCTTTTTTGGTTAAAAGTGAACATAACTCACATCGCAGCATTCTCACTGGTATATACTTCTGGATCTCATCCGTTAAATACAATCTTCCACTCAGTACTTGGAATTTGTAAACAGGAAGATCTATAGCGACCTGAAAGTACAGTATACTAGTTGTAAAACTGTCACTATATATTCCCCTTTGTGAATGCGAGTCATCAAATGTGCAGCCCAGGTCTGCACTAGCTGTAGAGGGATTAGAAGGGAGAGTTAGATATATAATAAGGCATTGCCACCGACAAATCGAAAATTTATAAGGACTACAGTATTGCATGTCTCATCATTTCAGTACTTATAAATAAGTGATATATATTTTTATTGGATAATAACATGTTTTGCATAGGGAATTCACCTGCTTCTAATTTTGTACAGTATTATCCAATATAAATCCAAGATGTGCCACAAATATATAAATATTTATAAAGCTGGGTTCTACCATTATGCCGAAGGTTACCAATGTTCTTTACATGTTCTGGATGAGAAAACAATGAAATATAAATTATCTGTCTTAATTTTCAGCTTGTTGCTGTTAATGATAACTACAAACTTCGGTTGTACATGAAATATCATGCCATTTATCACATTGATTTAAAGCTATGTAGATCTGCGTATCATCGGTATAACAATGATATTTAATTTTATGGCATTTAATACTTTCAGAAACTGTGGTATAATAAAATAAAAACCCACATCTAGTTATGTTTAACCCGCGGCTGAATCAGATTGAGTTATGAGCAGGTGGCACGACTTTAACCAAGTAAACGCTTTAGTAGTATCCTATGATCAATTGTATAAAAGCAGCAGATACATCAGGTATTGTAAATACAGTAATTGATTATTCACGCCTAAGCAATTCCACTTTGCATCATTTCGAAGAGAGCAGTTTCTGTTAAATGAACTTCACAATAAGTCGACTGACAACTCTCATGGAAGTCATTGCAATTTAAGAGTTCTTCTATACGCCTTGCTACTATTTCGTCCATGTGTTTGGAGAGGAAAAGAACGTTAAACATAGGTCGATGATTGTTAATATTTTCCTTAGATAACCTAGATCTCTTAAGCAGCAGGGTTAAGGTTGCTTGTTGCAAAGACAATGTAATCACTTATTGAGCCATCGACGTATTGGTAATGGCTGTCATGAGTGGCAAAAGTTGATCTAAATGTCATATAACTTGTTTGGAGACTTGGTGACTATTCAATAATTCTCTAATGAGAAATCTGTTCGCACACAGATTGCATTGTTTATTAGTAACACCAGCCGAAGTACTTGCCTTTTTGTTTAACATATGTTGATTTAACATATTGTTATTTATATATATATATATATATATATATATATATATATATATATATATATATATATATATATATATATATATATATATATATATGTTACACGCTCAAAGGATATATTTTCTTGATATTACTTAATTTATTATATTAAAGGGACATTTAGAATAGATTATTCTGTTATGACGTTACAACGTATTAAAATAGTTTTCAAATAAAACCTATTGCTTTTTGTGCAGAATTAATTGTTCAATTAACTGGCGTGAAATAGATTGATAAGAAACATATATAATCAATTATAATTATTAAATAAGCACACTAACAAATTGAGTCAAATGCTTCTACCAGAGGAATACCTAAAACATTCTTATTTCTGAGTCAGTTGTATTTATAATAAAGGCCCATGTTTTGTGAAGCAAATAGTGAATATAATATTGAGCTCCATGTTAACATAACACTACTAAATGAGGCAACAGAACAGAAAGCACCATTTTTAAATTAAAGCGTAAAACGCACGAAATTAATTGGTACCGTGTCACTTATATCATTAACATATACAACCAGCAAATATTATTGCCTATTTGTCACAGATCCTTTGATGGCATTATACCCTATAAGCAGACAGGAAACAATTCTGACAGAAATGTTGTAGATTATATTTTATTTAGACTAAGACAAAAATGAAATTAATTGCCATATGTTTTCATTATTGATTATATATCAACCGAAATAACCGAAACACTTAACATAATTTAAATTAAGAAGTGTGGCTTATTTAAACTTTACGAGAAGGCTAATCCTTGCTTTAATTGCTAGAACGGAGGCATGCACACACCACCTAACACATCAAAATAAAAATACTAAGCACACACAAACACCTGCACGTACAAAGTTTTCATTCTGTTTACTGCTAAACGATGGGAAAAGGGAAAACTAGTTATATATTTAATTGTGGGTATTTTATTTCTTTTGTTTATTAAAAGAAAATGAATATCAGCTTTCATAAGTAAATATGTTTACCTCATTTTTAAATAGTTTCTTATTGTATATTTTGACGTGTAAGCTGATTAGTATAATATTATTATATTGAAGAGTTTCTGCATACAAGTTTTAACTTTCTTCCAGAATAATTAGCAAACTACATGCGCTGTGCTTTTAGTGGTATTACTTTGGCGGGTACCACAATTTTGATACCACAATCATATTATTGTTATATGACAGCACTGTAATTATTTTACCGTTTTACGCCAGAAGGTAGTCTATTTTCAATCCAAATAATTGCCAAAAAATTTATTGGCAGCGAATAAACCAAACAACTATCTATTCAATATTAAAAGGGTAGTTCTTGATCTTGTGATATACAAAATTTGGTACAGGTATTCCGACAGTTTGGAACATGTGAATGTTTACTGTATTTACATTAGAAGAAAGCTGCAGAGTATGTCATTTCTGACTAAAACTTTGTTCGAAAGTATATAATTGTAAATTACAACATTAAAACACTATCCTTCGTTTGGACTGAATAATTTTCCTGCTTCCAATAATTGCGATGTTGGTAACTGAATATTAAATTGAATCTTATATATTAACTTAATTAAACAAGAAGCCACCGAATAGTGATCTGATATACGAAATTCGAACATCAATATCACTATATTGTAACCATATTTATATCTAGAATATGAAGTGTTTAATGACAATATATTGTAATTAGTTCCTCTGTAGAGGATGCCGAACATAAGCAGAAAATAATACGTTGAAACTAACGTTGAAGACGTGGAGGGTCTTTAATTTTACTATGATAATTGTTGCAGAATGCCACAAAATGTGGTGACTTACAGACAATTTCAGCGACGAATGCGCCATGTAGCCAACGTCCGTACGTTTGGGGATCGCGTTTCACCTGGCTCGCTGAACCATATGATAAAAACATTTTTTTACCAATGGTGAGAGCACGGATATCACAATATGTTTCATAAGTTGATAACATGTATATTACAGTTGCCCACTTGACGATTTATATTCAATAACAGGTAATTTTGCAGGCCAAATTAAACTGTCAACTTTCTCCATACAAATAATTCTACGTTATATTTAATAAACATTGAACTGCTACAAGAACTAGGTATTTGAATCCCCCAAAATGTAAATTTACAAATAATTAGTGAATTGTACTTCTTGTTACATGCAACTACATGTATTCACTGACCCACAAACCACAGTAGATGTGGACTGCACATGGAGTATTACATCAAAGAAGTCTAGAATTATATTATGAGTTGACCCAATATGTACTCTCTTTGATCTAGCTTACTTAAGTAACATTTTTGTGTGTGACTATAAAAATGGCTATTTCAGAATGTAGGAGCTACGTACGTTATATGATATCAGCAGATCGGTTCTGCTATCACCTAAGTAATGGCTATACTGAATATTAATTAGTGAAATATATGGCTATCAAATGTTTCTCTACAACTGATATAGAGACGATTGATTTGGCTATAATTACAAAAGAAACACGATTATATTGTATTGCCTGGTTGAGAATATATTGGCTTATATAGATCCAGGTAACGAGTTTCGGAGCATGTCTTGATACAAAATCTGATGACAAGGAGACAGGTAAATATAATATCTAAGGCATGTTGTGATTATATTCGTAATACTGGTAATATCAGGCAGTATATAACAAGCGATGCTTTAAATATCTCTGACACTGTCTGATGACAGTGTCCTATATGGCCAGGGTGTGATACCCTAATTACGTTATCAGATTATTGTGTTATAATGCTAATACTACAACAAAGTTGATTATTCACAAGTTGCTGATATCTACAACTTTCTATGTACGCCATAAATTCTCAAATATTGAAAATATATGGTAGCCTAAAGCGTCACTAATTATAATGCTCCTTAATATGGAATTCAAACTCATTTTATATTTATAGTTCATCATCAATCAAACTAATGTGAATTAGCAAACATTCACAAGATTGATTACAGGCATGACCGCTTTTATCAGATACTATAGCATTGGAAATCTGCCTATATTTAATTCTCCGAGGGAAGAGATGCAAGATTAATACTGTTGTGTCATTTAACTTACTAGAAACATTACTCTTTATATAAAACAATAGCCAATTCGGAAACAAAAAGAATCGCCCCAGATTGTATCACCTAATCTTCTCTGTTTTCCAGTCACACGAGTTGACGCTTCCATTATACACGTAATAATAAAATATATTTCATAAAGGGCTTCCATCATATTAGGGATAGAAAGAAAGTTAATTGTGCTGTCACTTCTTTCTGATTTTGGTTAATTGAGTTCAACATTAAATGTCTGTTGAATACCTGTTTACGGATTTCTCTCTATTTTATTCTGAATTAATACGAAACAGTTTTAAAGATAATTGGACCTCTTTCCCCATCGTAAATAATCTATCAAAAATCTTAGAATCGCTTCAATTACAGAATTAAAGTAATGACATTTAGGAGCTGATATCATAGTAACACATAACCAGCTTATTTGATAATAGAAATGTTGACATTATTGGGTTTTTAATTATGCTTTGTAAATAGTAAGGTAAATTCTAATAATATTGACGACAATAACTTTTTACCGGGTAATATACGATGAGAAGGAGAAGTTGACTTAATTTTAGTGTGATACCTGGAGCATGTATCTACTGAAAAAAAAATACTTGAAGAAATTTGGTATTTTACACATTAATTAGTTCACTAGGAAGAAGGGCAATTTTATTTAACTAATATGTCCATTTTTGACCCATTAAATCAACATAACAGATACTGTTATTATAGTTTCGAATGAGGGATAAGTTGATGACAGGTTTCCTTTAATAAGAGAACTATATATATTTATTTTAGGGTGTTATATAAACAACGCTAATTTATGTTCTGTTGTAAGTGAATAATTGCAAACAAAAAGGTTACTAAAACCCTTGAGTAAGTCGTTCCAAAGACATCTAGCTATCTATCTATCATACCTATATACCTCCATACCTATCTATCTATCTATCTATCTATATATCTATCTATCTATCTATCTATCTATCTATCTATCTATTTATCTATTTCTGAATGTATGTGACTATCTATCTCTGTAATCATCAATCAATCAATTATTCAATCAATCAATCAAACAATCAATAACGCAATGGATCAATAAATCAATAACAAAGCAATCAATCAATCTATCCATATATATATATATATATATATATATATATATATATATATATATATATATATATATATAGTGTGTGTGTGTGTGTGTGTGTGTGTGTGTGTGTGTGTGTGTGTTTGTGTGTATGTAGGGGTGTATTTTATGAAACAGCTTATTCCATTTTTCAGATGGACAGCTCATCGAAAGCAAATGAGATAATTTGCAGTTTATGATGTCGATTATTTTATGGTAAATAATTAATTAGATAAACTATGTAAACTTCATAGTAATTTATCTGGGTTCCTGAGATTGGAAATAGTTCCGGGTAAAGAGAAGTTAGCAACCATAACGAGTTAGGCTTATTGGTACAGCAAATAGAGGTGTTAAAGTTGACAGATATCGGAAGCTATCAGCAGTCGTAATTTAACGAACTAAGATCACTAGATGACTTCCTGATGGGATGTTTAGGTATTCCTCTTCCTGTGCCGTGGTCAGACTTTTTTATGATATTCTGAGAATGCTATCTTCCGGCAATTCCTTTATTTGTGTTATATTTCTATGTAGTCAGTTCTAACCCTAATTGGTGACTTAATTAGATAAAAGCAGTCATTAAGGAATGATGGTAATCCTTTAAAACACAATTATCGACTGATACAATAATTAGGTATGACACTTGGCTTCATTGTATTATATTGTTTGATTCAGATTTAGTATAATTATCATAACATAATTAAAAGTACTGTTATTGTTATTTATATCAAATCTTGTTGATTCAATATTTGCAAATTTTGAATAAAAACCGCAAAACATTAATTACTTAGAGTACAAACTCCTAAATTATTGCCTAATTGTTGCCAATTATTATATATATTGGTCGAAAAGAAATCAAAAACATAGTAATCTTCTAAAATTCCTGGCTATTTAAAAAACATTCAAAGTTGAGGAAACAATATGCATCCAGCAATTTAGGCAACAACAATTCAGAATCATATGGGGGTATTTATTTAATGTAATGTGATAATCTTTTTTCATATTTTTAATCAACAATCATACATTTATTATCAATGAAATTACTTATGAATTTTACTGATTATGTATTTATTTCATCTCATGTGTTATGTTGCAATGTATGTTTTGACATTATGCTTAAAGTGGTCTCTGGCTATGTAATATTGTTGTATGTTTATATGAGCGAAAAAGATGTTTTTATCAAAAGAACAAAAAAAAACTGTTTAGTACCTAAAAAAACATTTTAGTCCATTAGCTGGAATTCTGCTTCTGATTACCAACCGAAAAGCATTAGCTACTTTGTTGGACGTTTATAAATATTTGTTTAGCTAACATCCCAGATACATTTTCCTGTGGTATCGGCTGCATCTAAGCTATATATTGTCTCCTTTAATGCATTTATTTATACATGGCTACTCTACACGTTCTCGCTTTCTGCGTATTGAAAAGTTCAACTCCTTTCGCACGTATTGAAGTTGGATATACATTTTTATTATAAATCAAAGCATGGATTTCGAACAATCATGCGAAAGGGATTCTTTTTTAAATGCTTGATATACTGGTTATTTGATACAATCAATTGAAATAGCCATTTACTATTTTTTTAGTTATAAAACACATATTTTCAAGAAAGGTTTTAAAATTTTAAAATAAAAGCATATTCATTAACCAACAATAGCAAATTTTGAATAGCAATATTGTATTATGAACTGGATATTCCAACCATGTAAAAATTACCATGACGAATCATTTGTAAATTAAATCGTCATTATTGGCGAAAAAAATAAGTAAAATTAATTTATCAATCCTAGTAATACGTCATTTAAAACACTTTACCGGATACATTTTAAAGGGAATACAGAGACACTAAAATTGACATTGATGCTTCTGTTGCTGTATCTGCTCACATCTAAGCCCAATTTAAATGCAATGCCACGTTCTTGTGAGATGGAATAGTAATAACATTTGATTAAAGCTTAATGAGAATTCTGGATAATGACTTTTTCCATATTAATGATATAGATCATGATAGATGATATATCATAGAGAGTAGTATTAGTCTGGTCGGGCTACCCAATACTGCTCAGATAAGGGCCTGTAACGAAAGAGTATTGGATAAAGAATGAAGCAATCAGTAACTTGACCTGGGACTCTCGTATCAAGTAGATGGTAGTTAGTTCCTACCAATAATGATTTCTTGAAATAAATGTTGGCAGATGTGATTGATCTATTAGCACCTGATTCGACAAACCCATGCTAGTATTACGTTAAAAATTATCCGAAAATGGTTGAAAGTTTTGGTTGTTTTTGGATTTGATTGTTCTATCAGATACTATGGTGCAAAGATAGAAATAAAGTATGTATACACACACACACACACACACACACACACACACACACACACACACACACACACACACACACACACACACACACACAACACACACACACACACACACACACAATATATATATATATATATATATATATATATATATATATATATGGAGTTCTGAACTAGTTGTAGGGGGAATGGAATAGAGAGGTAGGTATTATATAATAAGGCATCGCCACAGACAAATCGATACATTACAAAGGCTTGGACTAACGTTTTGCAAGCCTAATCAATTATGTATTATAAATAATTTATATATTTCCTATTTAATAATAACACGAATAGCATATATAATTCACCTGCTTCTACATTTTTACAGTATTATCCAATATAAATTCCCAATTTCCTACAGATATGGAAATATTTATAATATTGGGTCTCAAAGAAGATTCTTAGTTTTCTTCACCTGTGGCTGGATGAGGAAACTATTAATTTGGAATTAGCTGTAATAATTCTCAGCTTGTTGCTGTAAATCTGAATAGTTTTGTCTTTAATGCAAGCTTTGTTGAGTATGAAATATCTTCCTATATATCAGTTGTGTTTAACGTTTTGTAGATTTGTGTATCATTGGAGTGACAATGATATTTAATTTCATTGAATTTAATCGCTTCAGTAGTATCGGATGATCGATTGCATCAAAACTAGCAGATAAATGAAACATCGTAAATACAGTCATGGATTCTTAATGACTAAGTAATGTCGCTGTGGATAAGTTTCAGAAGAGCAGTTCCCATGGAGGTCATTGTGGTTTATGTGTTCATCTATACGTCTTGCTACCTTCTCCACATGTTTTGAGATGAGAGGAAGGTTAGGAAAAGGTCGATAATTCTTAATATCTTCCATAGCCAACCCAGACCTCTTAAGCAGTAGGGTTGAGGTGGCTCGCTTCAAAGACAATATAATCACTTATTCAGCCATCGACGTATTGGTAATGGCTGTCATCAGATGCAAAATTGTATCTAAATATTTATTTAAAAGCCAAGTAGAGAGTGCATCCACATCACAGGACTTGTTTGGAGATTTGGTGATTACTTCCTTGATTCCAACAGCTGGTCGATAGGTTTCGTGCATCTTTCCCATTAAACATGGTATTTTCGTCACGACGAAATTGTTGAACTTGTCCGTTAGTAGTTATCTCCTAGCGGACAAGTTCAAAGATAAAATGTGGAACGTTTATATTTGAACTGCTTTTTATCAGGTTCCTAATTAGTTTTGATATTTTGCACAGATCACTATATTTGGGTGGAATAGAAGTATCACTTCTCCCTGATTAATAGTATTTCATTTTTTGTTCTTGAGATCCTTTTATATTTCAAAGTGCGTCATTAATGAAGTATTGATGCTAAGGGATTTTCTGTCTAAACTTGATGATTTTAATAAAGCATCGAGAGAAAGTTTAATTAATGATACATTGAATGCCTTTGGCTTCTACCACATCAGCAACTGATTCTTAACAGTCACGAGTGTAAATCCTCCAAACACCCTTTTATGATATTTAATCGACGATATTTCCTCCTTGTGATCTTTCTGTGTAGGTAATCTGCATTATTCATTTTAATAACGTATTTTGCAGACCGATTTTCGTAGACTAATCTAACTGTGTTGCTACCGAGACAACTGTCACAAATCAAAAGGAAATCCTACTCTGAATGAGATAATTTCTCTGGAAATGACCACATCTAGTGAGTGGCTTGCTTTGTGCAAATGCGGAGTCAACCCGAAATACAGAGAAAAACAGACACACACACACACACACACACACACATATATATATACACACACACACACACACAAACACACACACAAACACATACATACACACACACAAACACACACACACTCAGATATACACACGTACATACCTCGCGCACTCTACATACATACACACATACGCATGCAATTACACTCAACCACGCACACCACATAAACACAAAGAAACATACACACATACACACGCACACCAGAGCAATCACACAAAGTCGTACATACACACACACACACACACACACATACAACCACACACACACCCAAACAAACACACACACACACACACACACACATATATATCATTGTTTTTATTTTAGTTAAATCAGTTCAGTGAGTCCATATTGAGTTAGTGTACATTCTCTTTGTTATAAACAAACTCTAATGTTTGTTAACACGCTGAGGGTATATAAAAGGCTTAAATTTTCACTTAGGTTAGAGAAGAACTTCGACGCCAGACCAGTCGGACGTGTATTGATACATGGTTCATATAGGTAGGATTTATTCAGTTATTCGAACCCAGAATAAAGCTGAAGTCAGCATCTGAGGTGTAAAATGTTTTATATACAGGTTTCTTTTGGACCACAGAAAATTACTGTTGAATGTAAACTGTGGTGTCAAAATAGTTATGATATGTATGTAGCAAGTCACCATTGAACCACACGCACGTGTTGGTTGCTGCGAGCTGTGATATCAAATGGTATATTTTACGTGCTTCCGCTTTTTGTAGGTAGCCTGCATGTAGCGGCTTTCCTTTGGGTATGACATATTTGTCGCGTACGAAAAGCGAATTAGCTGGTTCCCACAGGCTGATGAATCGACCAGACACATGCTTAGGTACACGCACACGTCTACCAATATGTGGAGGTATGGAACATTTTATTTTTAGATTAATGTATGTATAGTTGTATTTGTATTTAGATTTATGGAGGTAGGTTTCGAAGGATGTTTAGATAGGTTGATGCTCTGTGCCTGTTGCCTCTTACTATGTACCCTAAAACACACACATACACACACACACACACACACACACACACACACACACACACACACACACACACACACAAAATATATATATATATATATATATATATATATATATATATAAACACACACACAAATATATATATATAACACACACACACAGAGGAGAGAGATAATTATCTTGACTAGGTCCAATTATGTGCAGTCTGTACGATGACATTCAAGGGTAACATTAGTCCCCCTGTTAAATAATAAAACCCTATATTATAGTTTGTATGGCAGACAGTAGGTGCGATTTGAAAATGTTAATAAATAGAACGCAATTCCGCCATAACTGTTTACTAAAGAGGAGATGCAAACTGTTTTAATAGTGATGAGTAGGTCATAATATTTATTGGATTGGTATATTTATGAGGTATTTGACCCTCCAGTAAATATCACAAGGCGTATTATGCTGCGGTTGAGATGTTCCCTTTTCTGTGCGTGGAGACTGTATGTTTCCAGGTCCACGCGTTCTAAGAGAAGTTGATTTAGAGCTGTATATTCCGTGCACTATTTGCGTCTTTGGAGGCACGCCGTTTAGGTGTCTGACCTGGTTATCCAGCATTTAAATGACTGTTGCAGGCACAGTACGCTCCTAAAGCATTATATGTACTGCTGACTTAGGAATAGAAATACTGCATCGCATCTCGAGCAGTGGCATTGGATACAGCTCGCGCAATTGGTGTGTTTTATATAACAACTTTAATTTCATATAAAATTCACATTGATTGTAAGTGGGAATAGATTTTTCCTAGGTCCATTTATGTCCAGTTGTACTTTGGCGTCCCAGAGTAGCTCATTTGAGAACGTTATTCCTACAATGCTTTGACTGGCAGACATTAGGTCAGGTTTAAAAATATTAGCATAAAGTTTTAATAGTACCGAAGCTATGACATACTATTACGGTTTGCTTCAGTGCAGGTGTCAGTCTTTTAATAGCAATTAAGCTATACGTTTTAGTAGTATTTGCTTCATGGTGCATTCCTGTTGTACAAACTGACCTTTGAATATAGTATTGCTTTGAAGAAAGATACAGCAATTGAAAAATAGCTATATAAAGCTGCTTAGATAATTAACGTAAACATTCTCACAACTGGGTGACTTGGGTGTTTTACTCCTAAACTCCACGGGTGTAGGCGATTCTCTTTTTGGTTTCGTTTGGTGGCTTAGGGACTGGTGCGACCTGTCTCAGCATGAAAAGTTTCAATTCTGCCTTCAGTCTCCTGAAGAATCGTCAAAAGATTGAATTCTCGGTTCGATATTATCTGTGCCTGTGCCTTATTATACACAACTGAAACACACACCAATACAAGCTATAAGTGAGTGCAGCTTTTTAAAATATCTAACTTACACCAACATAGAAAAATATACACACTTATGCAGAGAGTATCACACACATTATCATAAACATACCTTTTGAGATACATAGCATTAATGATTCATATATGTGTATTTTAAATGTATGTGTTTGCTGCCAAGGGCTATACGGCGGTTTGAAGGTAAACCATTATATTACTCTATTTAATTCACGAATAATTGAAATAAATCTACGTTTTCTCCGTTGTAGCTGGAACATCTGGCTCGTACTAAGACTTCCTTACATAAGTTTTTTTTTATTGTCAGTGCACTCCTGCGACACAAAGTCTAAATACGAAATCTAAATCCCTTTACATTCCTTTGATGACATACATTTCCCTATAATCAGAACAGGGAAACTTAATTTAATATTCTCGAAATGATAAACTGTCTGTTGAATTATTACTATATCGATTTGATAAGTTTCATATATTTTTAAATAAGAGTCAGCTTTGTCAAAGATAATTAAGTTCTCTGATGATTATCAATTACACAATAACAATTAGTCACACAATGAATCACTTAATATGGGAATGTTGGAATAGTATATGTTTTAACCTGAAAGGTTTGTTCTTCGGTTAATCAGAACTAATCAATAACCCAATTGAATGTGGTAACAAATGATGTCTTGTGTCATTGCAATTCCAAATGTCATCAACACAGGAACATATGTACATAGTATATATCCAAGCTCGCACGGATAGACACAAATATTAAATACATAAATATTACCCTTGCCATGTAGCGCTATTGTCTAATTTCCTTATAGTGTAACGTATCTAGAGTATTGAAGATAAATGTTTATATCTCGGCTGGTTCACTCTCTCTTAATTGTGGGCGTTCTCATTATGCTTTGGTAGATTAATTTGATTTTAGAGATATAGTTTAAAACCACTGCATCAGTGTTATGAGACTGGTGCTTAAGGTCAAAACATTAATAAGGTCAATTCAATATCATCTTCTAATAGGATCCTTGCCAAATACCCAATTTAATTCGCCAGATGGCGGTGATAGGATTTCCGGGGTGTACACCCACCTCACAGTGCTATCAGGAATTACGGCTTTAGGTAGGTAATAATACTGTTTCTGTAGCATCGTCAGTGAATAACTTAGGAGTATATTTTGATGCATCCCTGACAATGGAGAGGCAAGTAAATGCAATATCCAAATTACCAAATTCGTAATATTGGCCATATCAGGCGGTACATCACATCGGATGCTTGTTAAACACTGGCACACGCCTTGATAACTTCTCGGCTAGATTACGGCAACGCTCTCCTCTATGGTCTTCCAAGCACACTGATGACACAGCTACAGAAAGTACAGAATTCTTCTGCCAGGTTAGTCACTCGCACTCATAAAAGAGAACATACAACACCAGTCTTGGCTTCCGGTTATATATAGGTCGCAGTACAAGATTGTGATGTACACTTGTAAGGCACTTCAAGGGACTGCCACTCAGTACTTAAAGGAACTTGTCATACCGTATCAGCCGACAAGGTCTCTACGGTCTGAGTCAGGAGCATCCTTAGCCGTACAAACAATACGTGGAGTGACATACGATAATAGATGTTTCAGAAAGGCTGCTGGAACCTTATGGAATAATATTTCAGTAACCATCAGAAAGTGCAAGACCCTTGATACCATCAAAAAGAAGATAAAAACTTATCTTTTTGTTTCAGCTTTTCCTAGCTGAATATATTATGTATTTGGCTGGAAAGAATTATGCATTTTTAAAGATATAAATATGTTACATCCATAGAATTATTTATTGTCAAGCACCTTAGAGTAACCTTTTACAGGTTACATAGGGCGCTGTATAAATTTTGTATAGTATTATTATTAGTATTATTACATATCTACTGTAGGTACAAATGGACATTACAAAGTACATATGTTGATTTCATCTCATTTTATTTGGTGAAAACGTATACATGATATATGGATGACAAATTACATATATACAAACACATAAAAGGACACTACCATTGATGACATTATACATGCTACCAGGGTTGGGGCCAATTACATCTGAAAGTACTCGAGTACATAGTTTTTTTTAAGTACTAGTACGATAACTTATTTTATCAATGCACTCAAGTACAAATATGAGTACATCTCAAAATACTCTAGTTTGAGTACAACTATACACTGACGATAGAGCACTAGAAACGATCCAATTGTGTAATCAAACCACACATGAAAACAATTCACATCTATTTGTACCAGGTTTTATAATCCAAAAAACAGCGCTATGTAAGATATATTTGGTAGATTTAACATTCTAATGACAAGATGCTCCCTGGTGAAATAGGGGCTCTAAGCTACGTGACTGGATCCCACGTATTCAAGCCGCCGGTCAACCTTTTTGTGAAAAAAACCCAAAATGCAAACAAGAATTATGAATAAATAAACCGCAAGGAACATTTTATCTACGTCTGGAATGACAAGGACTGACCTGATTTATTCAGAAAATGTGTATTTAATTATCCAAATCCAACCATCCGATGCCTCGAACATGCACAGATAAATGTAAACAAAACGAGAAAAAGTCAAGGTCAGGCATGATTGTGTTCCCCGGCATATACAATAAATATTTCTCGGTGGAATGGCATACTAGACATAATTAATTTGTTCAACACATTCTATTGATTAACTTGTGTACTAACATGAATTGTATCGGATTGATTTGAATCAGAAAGAAGAAGGTTTTGTCGAGCTTTGATTTTATCGCAGCGCCAGCTTATGGGCGATCATCAGCGGCTGCTTATTTACAATAATGCATTGGAGATAATGATAATATTTGTGATAGATGTATAATAATAAATCGTAATACCCAAAGATTAACTTTTAATTATAAAAAAGTTACATATTCAAAAAATAACTTAGAAATATGAAAATGAAAGATAACTCATTATCCAACAATATCATATCCTACATAACTATTTAATTAGAGACGCAAGATTATAATTAACACATTCATCTCCATTACTGGATAATTGTCAAACTAAATTCTTATTAATGGCGAAAAGCTAGGAAGCATAATTCATATCTCAGGTCTTGCAATACATCACTGAAGAGGTTCCACTGTTTACATTTATGGGTTTATTGAGAAATAACATGCTGGACTTGAATAAGGATACATTTATATATGGAATAAAAAAATATATAAGGTCATCTACCGCTGCCTTGTAGCATTTTATTATATGATGACATGCTAATGATCCAGGGAGGGTTATAACTAGTCTATGAAGATCCAGTAATGATATAAGATGATAAAATGCGTTATAGATGTTTGTCAATTGAAGTGTTTTTGATGTCCTACCCATCACGATTCTGTGTAAAGGAACTTGGTAGATATGTCATCATATATGAGTGATTGCGACATTTCACCATTATTACACAAATGCACTAAGGATTATTAGCTAATAGCCAAAGGAAGTGCTACAACAATGTTTCTTTTAGCGATGACAGAAATCATCTCCTGAAAAGATTAATTATTTATTTGATTCTCGCCTTTTCGACTTTGTTTTGATTAAGAAATATTATCGCTCTTCCTAACTATCTAATAGAGTTCTAGGTACATAAATTGTTTTATTTCATCGAACAGGACACTAGGTTGGCTCAGTCTTGTAATTGTTGTTTGTTAAAGGATTTGAATTATAATTTGTATTATCTTCACCATCACTGTCATCATGATCACATAAAGAAGTTGTGTGTATAAACTTACTGTGATTCATTGTCAAGATTTGCTATTTTACCATTTCAGTTAATTAAGAAGGAAACACTTATGCTATTATTGTACTCGATTAGCAATGGATCATGGACATTCCAGATATCATGAGGCTTTCTAGGATTCACTAAAGCTACACACAACGAATTAATTTTCCAGATTTCAATTAATCAGGTACTGATTAGTCAGGTACGAATTAATTGATGCATTTAATTAACATTGTTTAAGTAGGTCAAATGAAAATAATCATTTGTTTTTATGTTTGATTTTGTTTGGAAAATGTTCTAATGAATGTTATGAAAATTGTATTTGTTATTATAATGAAGGGTATTTTTATTGTTATTGCTATCCTTATTATTATTATTATTATTATTACAATATTAGCATAATGCTATTAATTATGGCATAAATATCAATACGTATATTAATATTGTATTACTAGAATAAATAGTATTTTCTATTTTTGATGAGATAGTAGTATTAGTAGATATTTTCAAAGTTGTTTTAGATGCTAATGGAAATGCTGTTGGCATATTTGATGTTTCGTTATTTCTCCAGGATTATCAGTGTTATTAGTATTAATAGATTTAGTTCTTTTTGATATACGATTTAATAACATTGTCCGGGAGTTAGTTAAATCATTATCACTAGAATAAGTATATTTTCTTCACCCTGTCTTTAAGGCACAAATACGATTACGTAGATATTTACAGAATATTATCTGACCACGGTATTCTATATATAAAGTAAATCATATCCTATATTCAACGTTAATCTCATTTTGTATTTAAGAAATTCAACCTTGAGTTTTATTATGTCATAGTTAAATAACTGGCATATGAAGTTCTCATCGTAAAGAAATGGAATACAAACAATTGCACTCCTCAGGTTTCAGGGTTTATGCATTACAGTAAAGATATATCGCGTAATAGGTCACAGCTACATACATTTAGTCAACACTAAAGATGGTTTCTGTGCAATTTATGTCAGAAGTAGCATCATAGGTTATTATCGATATTGGATATTTGATGTGAATTTTAAAACCATTGGAAACGTCTTGATATTAACGAGACGACTTGCTGCATAATCGTATTCTATTTGAAAGGACCGGGTCGTGGTCAAAATACCAAGGGACAACGTCTGTACATTGGGACCAGATAATGAAACCGCCTAAACTGAGGATTTGAGATAACAATATTAAATCTGATCCTAGTTCTAAGCTACTTGTATAATATAGCTATTGTACTCATCATGTCATTTTTTAATATCTTTCTCATTTATTAAACATCACTCTCGATATTTTCATAGATGTATTAATATCAAACATTTCCTATAAAGTAGATGTATTGCCAAATCTTTTCAAACGGTGTATTACAGGTTTATATCTATTAGTTTGAAGCACCCAACATTAATAGCGCAATGCTATTCTTCGTATAGCCATCAATTTAGATATATTGTTGTTTACTTTTTATTGTACTTGATTGTATTCCACAAATCAAACAATACATTTGATCTCTCGCTTTATGCTCATTGTACACCTTACATTCTTTGTAGTTTTGTTCTGATGCATTAATAGAAATAACAACGTTTAATTTAGAATTATCATACACGTAGCCGTTTGTTGATATCGATCATCACTTATAGCTAACATACGTGGTTAGATAAGTATGACTGATTAAACAATATTGATAGAAGTATACAATTATGTTGTAATATTTTTATGTTTCAATTGATTGCTGTTGTTAGCAGCAATTATATATATATATATAATATATATATATATATATATATATATATATTTTAAAAACCCGTGTTATCTAACATTAGTTGTGTATTTTATTGAATTTATACGTCTGAGGCGTAGATTGTTACAATTCTGGTAACACAGTATATTATGAAACAAAATATTTATCGCTTTGAACATCTACTTTGTTATCTAAGAAAACAAATGGCTAGTTATGGCAGACTTACAATATATGCAACTTAATAAATATAGAGAAAAATTAAATGATTTATGTACGTTATAAAAAGAACATGAGACATATAAGCATTTATAAATCTAAAATGTAACTAACATGACCTGTGTTGAACTTCTAAAATATATCGTGTACATCAACAACATATGTAAATCGAGTAATATCATCTTCCGTTGTCCAGCAATCTGCACCTCATAAATATAAGAAAAGGTTCTTTCTGGTGTCAGAGTAAGTTTGATAAGTGTATAACTGGCGTGATAAGATAACATAAAATACATCCTTACTGTTACAAAACATATATTATAACCAGTTCCGTGTAATCACCTAAATGATTACCAAATTAACCATTTTTTATTTTTATAATATGTGTTGTAATTTATTTTGATTATAAACCAAAGTTGCTTCGTTATCAGAACAGTTTGTTGTGAAAGTTAACGTATATGAATTTGTTTTTCTCTTAATATTACATATCTTTATATATATATATATATATATATATATATATATATATATATATATATATATACACAAAACACACGATGAATGCACACAACCACCCACACGAGCGCCAAATCACATAAAATTACATATAATATATATATATATATATATATATATATATATATATATATATATATATATACCAGTTTGTTAATATGTATACGTGTGTATGTGTGTATGTGTGTATGTGTGTGTGTGTGTGTGTGTGTGTGTGTAGTGTGTGTGTGTGTGTGTGTGTGTGTGAATATGTCACGTGCGTATGAAGCATACATTTTCGATATTTTATTGTTCCAATATTCCCTTTGTTTGATGGCTGCCATGTTTGAAAATTGACTTATGTTATCGATAGACCTTAGGTCATCTCTGTCAGGCAATGATAGTCAAATCAATTATGATTTAATCAATCAAAATGTCAATGGATTATCTTCAGCTGACAAGTAGATTTTCAGATTTTCATACAGTGTTAGTACTATCATTGTATCAACAACAATTGTTCCTGTGATTCAATTTCTTCCACATGTTGTCCTCAAGTGGCTACTACATTTAAGGCTATTCCTGAGTCAGGAGTACATGCTTTAAGAGCGTACTGTGTCTGCTACAGTCATTTAAATGCTTGATAACCAGGCCAAACACTTAAACGGCGTGCCTCCAAAGACGCAAATAGTGCACGGAATATACAGCTCTAGATCAACTTTTCTTAGAACGCATGGACCTGGAAACATAAAGTCTCCACGCACAGAAAAAGGAACATCTTAACCGCAGCATAATATGCCTTGTGATATTTGCTGGAGGGTCAAATACCTCATAAGCATACAAATCCAATAAATTCTATGACCTACTCGTCACTAACCCTTTATATCAAATAAAACAAAATTGGTAAAAAGAAAACACGAACCTCAATCTCTGGCACGGGCAATGTGTGTTTTAGCTGTGTATAATAAGGCACAAGCACAGAGAATCTCGAACCGTGAATTCAAACTCTGGACGTTTCTTCAGGGGACTGAATCCAGAGTGGCGACTTTTCTTGCTGAGACATGTGTAATGTCTCACCAGTCCCTAAGCCGCCAAGCAAAAACAAAAAGCGAATCACCTACAGCCGTGGAGTTTGGGAGTAGAACACCCAAGTCAGATCACGGCAGTAGTGAGAATGTTTAGATTAATTATCTAAGCAGCCCTATTTATAGCTATTTTTTAATTGCTGTATCTTTCTTCAAAGCAATACTATATAAACCATATAACCCAATTGTCACTGTCTTCAAAGATCAGTTTTTACAACGGGCAGGCGTCATGAAGCGACTACTATTAAAACTGTTTATCTTAATTACTATTAAAAGACTGACATCTGCGCTGAAGCAGACCGTAATAGCGCGTCATAGCTTCCGTAATGTTTGAACTATGCTATCATTTTCAAACCTGACCTAACGTCTGCTAATGTAGTTCTTATATGTTATTTATGACAAGCAGATTAGAGCTAATCTTGAATCTCATAGTACAAACTGGACATAACTGGACCTAGGAAAGATAATTCTATTCCCACATACAACCAAGGTGAATTTTATAAGTTGTTATATAAAACTCACCAACCGCGCGAGCTGTGTCCAATGCCACCGCTCGAGATGCGATGCAGTGTTTCTATTCCTGAGTCAGGAGTACATGCTTTAAGAGCGTACTGTGTCTGCTACAGTCATTTAAATGCTGGCTAACCAGGCCAAACATCTAAACGGCGTGCCTCCAAAGACGCAAATAGTGCACGGAATATATAGCTCTAGATCAACTTTTCTTGAATGCAGGGACCGGGAAATATGGTCTCCACGCATAGAAAACGGAACTTTCTCAACCGCAGCATAATATGCCTTGTGATATTTGCTGGAGGGTCAAATACCTCATAAACATACAAATCCAATAAATACTATGACCTACTCGTCACTATTACATCGGCGCCTTAGCAGACCGTTATGGCGGAATTGCCCTTCTATATATTAACATTTTCAAATCAGACCTAATGTCTGCTATACAAACTATAATTATAATATAGGGTTTTATTAATGACAAGGAGACTAAA